>PYUH01000164.1:102969-134157 GCA_016808085.1 Suaeda aralocaspica
AATAAATCTCCTTCGTCCCGCCTTCCCTCTCTTTCCCCCCCCCCCCCCCCAACCCAAAACCTTACTTCGGTGACAATTGGGTGACCTGAGTCTTAAAATAGTAATCCTACTCCTTTATATGGAGTAATATCGTGTAGTATATTTAAATTAGGTTTGTAGTGGCCTAGTGGGGCATAGCGTTATCCGTTGAATCAATATACAGTTGTGCTACAACAACAATTCAATATCAATTTATATATGTCTTCATATACAATTAAACATATAGTACGGTAGTAGTTAGTGTGTATCCATTTCATAAACTTTTCAAAACTTCAATACACATTCAGGTTTATTGAGGGAAGATCAAATACAACTATACAAGGTGATCAACATTGAAGAGTTGATGTGAAGGTCTTCAAAAAATCAATAATGTTCATCAAAAATATTCATGTTTGGTGTATGATCACTTTAGTTTTCGTTTCGACCACTGTAACAGCTGAAACGTACATGAAATACAAAGATCAACACCAAGCTGTTGAAGTTCGAGTTGAAGATCTTCTTAGCAGAATGACTATGGAGGAAAAGATTGGTCAAGACTCAAATTGATATCACTGTTGCCTCCTTTGATTTCATGAAGACTTACTTGATAGGTAATTCTTTATCCAATATATAGTGTTTTATTATTATCAACTTCTTAAACATACTAGTGATGTACCACGAAACCTTGCTTCATGATGTTTATTCTACATTGGTTGAATGTAGTAATCTTTTTTTTTTTTTTTTTTCTATCAAATTAAAGGGGAAAAATAAATCAATTAAGGAGGTTTTTCCTCATTAACAAATAACCGAAACTTTAATATATTTTTTTACGGAGTAGTAATTTAATACTATGTATATAACTATCATTACTATCTGATCTAATTCATTATTTAGAATTAGCATATTATCCTTGGTATATTATTCATAAGTGGATCCCTATACATAGCTTTTGAGCCCACCACTAAGTAATGCATAAAATTCATTTCCAAAAAATAATAATAGTACATAAAATAATCTTCTACATTCATTCAGTTCTATCTCTTTCATGCATGTTTATGTCATGAACAATCATCCACGATGTTCCAAAAGAACATACTGAGTGCTAACTGTTAAGATTATTAAAAAAAAAAAAAAAAAGAATTAACCTATAATAAATTCCATAATTATGATTTAGACACTTATAACATGCAACTCTATTAGCAGGAAATAGAATGATAATTATATGGTTGTAATGCAAAAAATTTGCAGAGCGTGTTGAGTGGGGAGATAGTGCGCCATTCTTAGGAGCAACAGCGCAAGATTGGATAAACATAATCAATAGATTCCAAGAAGGTGCAATGGCACTCGTTTAGGGATACCCAGTTTTTTGGAATAGATGCTGTTCATGGCAATGGCTTGTTTACAACTCAACATATTCCCCATAATGTTGGTCTTGGAGCTGCTAGGCAGTTGCTATCACTTTTTTGTTTTTATTTCAAGTATTTATGCTAAAATTTATTTTCATTTAAAATGTAGTATCATTTCCTCAACAACATGTTATTTAATTGATCATTTCATAATCACGTTCTATTGCAGCTTGCATTGTCATATTTCCAGCTACCTAACCCAATGAATAGTCCTTACGTGTTTTGTTGTGATTTGAGAAAATATCATCTACAGTACTTTTAGGTTGATTTCAGTGTCCTTTGTAATCATTGACTAATTGGTACTCTTTGTTATTTTATTCTTAAGAAATCATTTGGCCAAAGTTTAATGTTGTGATAATGGTCATTTATAGTGTGATTGGGTTAGATTGTTTATATAATATCTTACTTTAATTTTTTTTTGAATTTTGGTTGCGTTAGTCACTTGTTCCAGTCTGTGGACGTTCTCTTGCCCACCGGAATCCCACGGTGTTTCCACAAAGCGTTTCGGGCATCACTTTTTTTTTTGTCTTTATGCCCATGCTATCACTTGGTTACCTCCGACTTTTCTATCGGGGTATGATGGGCGGCCGTTCTTTTGCTCCGACGTTTATCATCATGTCCGCTTTTGAATGTGCTTACCTTGGTGTTTGGTTCCGAGGTGAGTAGAACCTTAATTTCTTGTGTCTCCGTTGATTATTTTTTTGTAACAAAGATTAAGGTATTATTTACAGATTCTATATTGAAACATATGTTATTTGCTCAGTTGCAATTGGATACCACATGACTATACCTTGATCTTTCTCTTGCATTACAGATGGGCGTTTCTCCAAAATAAAAAAAAATATGCAACAAAAACAAGTTTCATTCTCGGGTGCTTTGTATCTTCTGATTATAATTTAACTTACCGGTAGTTCTCAAAAAAAAAAAAAAAAAAAAAAAAGAATCATGCTAGCTTTTAAGCTGATGTTATATTGACTTACCTTGTTTACAGTTGCTTGGAGTCTTGAAGTTTTATTATTTTTATGCATAGTGGTGCATGAGTGTATCATTTTGTAAATTGATGTACTACTGCTTGATAGCTTCACTGCTAATTAAGGCAGACGTTCAAAAACCGAAAGATAAAAAATACTTTGTACTCCGTATTATATGCAATGCTCCTTTTCAAGAGATACTAGCTACTCTAATGTTATTTGTATTGAAAAATTGATCGAGTAAATTTATTACTAAGTGTAGAGATCCAGACCTTATTAGGAGGATCGGTGCTGCAACTGCCCTGGAAGTTCGAGCTGCCGGAATTTCATACGCCTTTTCTCCTTGTATTGCAGTAAGTATATGTCTCTTTATAATAATATAATTTACATCTCACTTATATGAGTATATATGTACATTGAGGCTAAGTACTATACATGTCTGACATGTATATACAATGTAACTCTTAGGTCTGCAGAGACCCAAGATGGGGCCGTTGTTATGAAAGTTACAGCGAAGATCCCCGGATTGTGCAGGAAATGACAGATATTATCTATGGTTTGCAAGGAGAACCTCCTAAAGGATCACAGAAAGGCATTCCTTATGTAGGAGGAAGGTATATATGCTTGCATCATACTACATGAACTTATACATCGAATTTTTTTTTTTTTTTTTTTGGGGGCGTCAAAATGCTAATTCAGATTAAATTTATATGTTTTATAAAAAAAAGGGACAAAGTCATTGCTTGTGCTAAGCATTTTGTTGGTGATGGAGGGACAACTAACGGCATTGATGAGAATAACACAGTTATTGATGCTGCTGGCTTGTTTAAAATCCACATGCCTGCTTATCTTGACTCTGTCCGCAAAGGGGTATCTACCATTATGATCTCTTATTCTAGTTGGAATGGAATAAAGATGCATGCTAATCGCGACTTGATTACAGATTATCTCAAGAACACTCTTCAATTTAAGGTGAATGATCAGCTACATGTTTCACTCGCGTTACCTTATGTTTAGAACTATGAAGTTTAAATATGGTTCTAATGCTGAGTATTACCTTGTACAAGTAGGGAATTATTATCTCTGATTGGGAAGCAATTGATAGAATTACGGTTCCAGACCATGCCAACTATACATACTCAGTATTAACATCAGTTGAAGCTGGATTAGACATGGTTAGTGGATCTGTCTCTGGCTTATAATCTTCTAGTACTCGATAATTAACACATTTACACTCTTGACACCATCAATATGCCAATATTTGAATGTTTGCTTTGTTAAATGTACAGATTATGGTCCCTTTCAACTATACAGAATTCATTGACACTCTTACCTACTTGGTTGAGAACAACTACATTAGTATGGAACGTATTGATGATGCTGTTAGAAGGATTTTAAGAATCAAGTTTACAATGGGTCTGTTCGAAAACCCTATAGCTGATTTTAGTATGGTTAATGAGCTCGGAAGGCAGGTAATAACAACAATTATTTATCTTTAGTACATTTATATCCATTCAATCATGTTTACATGTAAATTATTGATGATATACTGAATTTCTGCATATTTAGGTGAACATTAGTTTCATCTGCAATTTCCTTTCAGATTAAAGTTTCACTTTCAAATAAATTTTCAGGCTCATAGGGACTTGGCAAGAGAGGCAGTAAGAAAATCTCTTGTACTGCTGAAGAATGGAAAAGAAGGTGATAGACCATTGTTGCCCCTTCCTAAAAAATCATCAAAAATACTAGTTTCAGGTACTCATGCTCATAATTTGGGTTATCAGTGTGGAGGATGGACAACTAAATGGCAGGGCTTTGTGGGTAATAACGGGACTCGAGGTAACATGAACGATTTTTACCTTTGTTTGATCACTTAAGAACTTGTGACTTTTAATTATCAAAAACATAATACTATACATAATGCTTATACTATCAAAAGATAAGAAACATACCCTTTTTAAATATTGAGCAGGAACTACAATCCTTGATGCTGTAATATCAACTGTCCACCCAAGTACAAAAGTTGTATACAAGGAAAATCCAGACAAAGAATTTGTCAAGTCCAACAACTTCAGCCATGCCATTGTTGTTGTAGGCGAGCTGCCTTATGCAGAGATGAATGGAGATAGCCAGACACTTACAATGATGGAAGCAGGCCCCAGTGTGATCAGTAATGTCTGTGGGGCTGTCAAATGTGTGGTGGTTGTTGTTTCTGGCCGCCCCGTTGTCATGGAACCCTACATTGCTACAATTGATGCCTTAGTTGCGGCATGGTTGCCTGGTACAGAAGGACAAGGAGTAAGTGATATGCTATTTGGTGACTACGAGTTCACTGGAAAGCTACCTAGGACATGGTTCAAAACTGTTGATCAAGTCCCCATGAATGTCCGAGACTCATACTATGACCCTCTTTATCCCTTTGGATTTGGCCTGACCATGAATACAATACGTTTATCAGAAACAAAAACAGAAACTAAGTCGAAGATTCAATATGAATGAGCAGTCTTTGAAATTCTGTGCTAAGAGCACACCATCATACTGTAATACTCGGTCTTGGAGGGAATAATAACTTCAGAAAATTTTATAGTTAGGCCAAGATTTAGGTATTGGTGATATATAGGAGAATTCCCATTGTACAAGTCTATTTAGCTTGTGTAATCTGTCCAGTATGTAAAGAAAAGAAGAATACCTTGTCTGATTTTTTTTTTTGGATTTAGAGACATGATATCAATACTTTTCTGTGTATTTATATGAAATAAAGGAGTAATGAGGAAAAAACTAAAATAGTGCCCAAAGTGTAATTCCATCTAAAAGCCATAATGGCCTTCCAAACTGATACAAATCTGATGGTTTGGCATTACTCATTTGTTGAGGCCAAAACTGTTTTTTGAACTTCATGCACATATAACATTGGCACATTGCCATGATTTTTGTGTAAAGGTGTTTGAAATGCAGCAAGGAAGAGACGGATCGAAAAAGGAATGAACCAATTTCATGTACTTAATAGATAAGAACATTGCCATAATTTTGTTCATAATCTTCTACTGCTTAACATTTCTTGCATGAACTAAATTGCAAAGAAAAGTCAAGTTAGAAAAAAATAAGAACAATATGAATATTATCACTTACTTTGTATATTTTTGTGTCCATAAAGATTGAAGATGGCCATGAAATACATTTAGGATGTTTAGTATGTAAGATTATAGGACGGAAATGATATTATTAATCCCAAATGACATAAAAATTTATAGGATGTTTATTATAGGACGGAAATGATATTATTAATCCCAAATGACATAAAAATCTATAAATTGTGATATTTGTAGATAGGAATAGTCGAATAAGAATATAGGAGGGGTTGGAAATAAGAATAAAAAGTCTTATATTTCCACCATTTTAATCTTGTTTTTTAAATTTTCATTGAAATGAGTAACCAGTTTATATTAAGAAAGTTGTTTATGTATTGGAGTCGAACCTACCCAAGGTATAAATTTCAATATTAAGTCAGAAGAGAGTCCATCTACTGAGCGCTCTCCTTCCTCGCTTAGCCACTAAGCAAGTAGGCGTAGGCGTAAGCATGGCTACCGTCGTAATATGGGTGGTTGTACTCGCGTTAACCTCCTCTTCGTCATGCTCTCTCGTCTTCGCTGATAACATCATTTTAGGTATTTCTTCTCCTTATGTTCAGTTACTTTCTTCTTTTTCCCTTTATAAAAAATTCTAGGGTTTCATTCTTCTTTAATTCGATTTCTCTGTTTGTCGATTGTTCTATGTTCAAATTTATCTTAATTTTTATAATTATACTATTCCACTAATCAATTCTATAACACACTATCTTCTGCAATTCTCCCGTCTCCTTTTTTGTTACTATACAAATTGTTTTTGGATTTAGGGTTTGTTAAGATGTTAGTTTGATGCAGAATTGTTTAATGTGTGAAAAATGAATATGTTTCTTTTGTTTGTGTGTGTAAAAATGTGTGGTTTGCTGTGCTCAAGTTTCACTTCATTGTGAATTTGCGCCTCAACAAACTAACCCTACAATTTTTACTATTCAACATTAAAAAATTGGATTCATATAGAAATTTGAGGACAACTTCAATTGGATATTGGGAAGAGAAGGATTAATTTGTTAATGCGGAACTAAAGCAAGTTCCAACTTGAAAATTGGGGATGGGAGCCAGAGTATTATGCAATGGCAAGGCCTTTCATTAGCATTTAATCCTTTTATACCTTATTTAGGAGTTTTTTTTAGTTTAAAATATCCCTAGTGAGTAGCTTTTAAGGTGGAGTTGATCACACGTCATTGACATTGAGCAAAGAAGACAATCTGTTGAAGTAAATCAATAGCATGTCATTGCCGGAGCATAAACTACAAGTATAAGATGTATATTAAATGTAACGTAGTATATATTCTCACCTAAAGCAGGAGCCGGATTAGTTATTTTCCTATCCAAAACATGAAAGCATCTGTTGGAATAAAGAGAAACTTTCTGATTAGCTCAAAACATTAAAATGCTATTGGCAATAAATGAAAAGCTACTTATTTCATCCATAATCTGTTAGTGTATGAGTCTTATCACGTTATTCACTTTTTTGCTTGGGTGGCATTGTTGAGTAATTAGTAGAATTTTGATTTTATTAGTTTGTTATATCTTATAAAAAGTTCATCAGATTAGTGTTACGCATTTTTCGTTCGATTAAATCTGTATGACTCCACTATTAAATTGCTTTTGTTCATGATATGGTAAATGCATTAGTTTGTTTTGGTATATTGCAAAGCTGGTTTATGAAAAGTTTGTTTCAACTGCATATATGTATTTACACACAGGAAAACAGTTAATGAGTCTGAAAATGTTTGAATTGCATTTATACTTCTGTTTATTAATTTGATGCTTTTAAATTTGTAGATGTGGGTCAGTCGACTGCACAGCAGATTATCCCAAGTTTGCTTGTTGGAAATTCCCCTGGTGCTAAACCTGATGTTAGAATTCATGCGGAAAGAGTGCATATACATGGCTTATCGAGGTTGAAAAATCTGAAACGATTTTCCCATGCAGTGACAGTGAATGTTTCTCTTTTACACCTAAATTCTAGTCGTCGACAACCAAGTTTTGAAATATGTTTCCATAGGTAATTGTTTTTCTTAAACTGGAAAGTCATGTTCTAGCTAATTACAGTTGCTGAATTTACATGTGATTATATCCATCTTGGCTGAGACTGCATCCTCAAATAGATTTCTTTTCTCGTAAGCTTGTTTGTAATTGAACATGTATGTTGGTAAATGGTGATTCATAGTGAAAACCATAGTTTATACTTTATAGTAAAAGCTTCTAACTGAAATGACTCCCATGTCAACAGAATCATATGACTTTAAGTTTGAGATGTACAGGCAAATATTTTATCTTGGTTGGGTAAACCATAATTTACTGTCCAATACATATAGTTTTTTTTTTTCTCTGGAGTCTCGATTACCCTTTACGAATTCTACCTGCCTTATATATGGTTATTTTGTTATTATTAGTACTGGTAAACTATATCACATGCCTAAGTAGGAAAATTTTCTTAGGACTACAAGAAAACTTACAAGGTTAAGGTGGTAAGAAAACTTCATCAAAGAGTTTTGTGGAATCATGTGGCTCTTGCAGGAATTTATCTCTTGGGGTAGGATTGTGCCCACCTAGTCAATGGAAAAAGGATGCTAAGGGTTCATGGGCTCAACGGATGTCACCCTTTGACAACAAACTGTTAGATATACGAATGGCTAGTTCATCATCAGAAACTCTGGAGTTGAATCTTCAAGAAGGTAAACTGTTTGTTACTACCCCATTGATATACTGATATGGCATAATATTTGCGTTTTGGATTTGCATTTTTTTTTGTGGGACCAAATTGTTCTGGTTTTATCTTAAACACACGAGTCTTTGAGATTGAAAGTGATGTTTATGGTGTAATATGGAAGCTTTTTAAAAAAAAATTAAATTAAAATTGCTATTAAGCTCTAATTTTAAAATAGCACTAACGGCGAAGCTCCATTTGCTAGAGTATGGAAGGCAGTATTTCTTAGGTAGACCCACCATTTTTCAGCCATTTTCTCAATTGTCTTGTGGTGAATTAAGGTCGAGAAAGAGAGTAGAAGGTTTGGTGGTCGGAACTGACACAGTTGGAGTTGCCACTATATTGGCGTCATGGTGTGTTGGCAGTGGTGTTTGGTTTTGCATACTTGTATAGCACCATCAAGGTTGTACACGTGTGATAGTGTACACTTAGTTTAGTTGCTTGGGATAATGTGTGTTTGAGTGTAGGTTTTGTTTGGTATTAGTGTTGTGCGTTGAGAAAAAATGCCAATAAAGGTGAGTTGAATATGGTTCAAACTTCATAGGTTGAACGTTGAAGATGATGGAATATGGAGGTAAGCTCCTTTAGAGTTGAAATAAATTATGGTGAGGGTAATTATATGTTTTAAATGATGTAGTATGTGGGGATCTAAGATAATTAATGAAATTATTAGTGTTTTTAGTCACGTTAAAGCTGTTTAAACATGAAACTTACTAAATATAGTAAGTTCTTAGATTAGTGATGTAACAATTTGCTAACTTTCATTTCTTGGAACATGTTGCATCGGGAAAATAAGAAAAAGAAAAACAGAGCAAGTAGTTCTTAGAATGATGCTATTCATTATCAGAGTATTTGGTCGCACTGGATAAATAGAGTAGCTTGCTCAATAAAGTAATTGTTAGGATCCTATTTATAATTGGTGTTACTAGCTGTAAGCTGAGCCTAGAAAGCACATTGAATTGTGAAACTCATACCAGAAAAGCTTCATGATATAAAAAAAAATTTGAAGCTAACACAGCAGCAAAAGTATTCTGTAGAGCACGAGAGTCATCTGCTATGTTCCTACCATCTCCTTGGCTGTCATTATGTATCGTATATTTCTAAAGTTACACATGATCTCTTCACCAGAAGTAATTGAAGTCTGCTACTGGGTGGCAAGTTCAGAGACCATGCCCTATAGATCATCATGTCTAGATATGCCTCAAAACACAAGGAAAGTGATATAAGATTCTTCATTCTTAGGATTTTTAATAAAATTTAAAGTTGTCACATTTAGAAGGGGAAATTCTACAGGAGTGCCATAAGACCAGTGTTGCTCTACGTTTCAGAATGTTGGGCTTATAAGAAGGAGCTCATTCAAAAAGTAGGAGTTACGGAGATGCTGGTGTTGAGATGGATGTGCGGGAATACTCTAAGGGATAGAATCAGGAATGAAGTCATACGTCGAAAAGTTGGTGTCGCAGACATTGCAAGCAAATTAAAGGGAAATCGCTAGCGTTGGTTTGGACATGTGAGACGGAGACCTGAGGGAGCCCTGGTGTGACGAGTGGAAGGGTGGGATCATGGATGTTTCAAACGAGGTAAGGGGAGACCGAAAATGACTTGGTGGGAAGGGGTAAGAAAGGATATGAATCGCAGGGGATGGAGGAGGAAAATTTATGTGGATGACCACATGGAATGATTTTTTTAGTTCATGTAGCCGACCCCAATTTTTGGGATTGAGGCTTTGTTTGATTGATTGATATAGTTGTCACATTCACTTATGTGGCATTGAGTTTCCTGTCCTTGGTATGTTGTTAATTACTCTGGCTCTCACAATCAGTGAGACTGATAATAAATGCTTCTAATGTACAACTTATCTTCCTTTGCCATATTTCAGAATTTTCTGCATATCGCATTGTGTTTCTGGTCCTGGGTACACTGTTGATTACACTGGCTCCCACACTCAGTGAATCGTTGATATTCTATTATAGCAGTGCCATGATTGTTGGCATCATCCTTGTTGTATTGATAGTCCTTTTCCAGGTATATATATTTTCATGTACAATTATTTGGCAACTTCAATTTGCAGATTACTTTGTATCTTGCTAACTTTTAATTTTTTATTTTTTAATTTTGCATGCAATTACATATTTTTTATCTTTATTAGCTACTTGTCCTTTTTCATCTTTGTTGCTACGAATTTTTGGCAGGGAATGAAGCTTCTTCCTACTGGTCGAGGAAATTCTCTTGCTATTCTTATATACTCATCTTTCGTGAGTATTGTATTACTTTGTTTGTGTAACAACCTTAATCTCATTGCTAGTCTCCCTTAGATTAAGTAAATTTCTTTTTTTTTTCAGATTGGTGTGGGATCATTTTTTCTCAGCTACTTGCCACGTTTATTGCGCTCAATGCTTACAGAGATGGGTGTTAGTGAAGACTTGTACAATCCTGTATGTAAGTTCTATGTGATTGGTTCTGAAGATTATGTATGGTCTATAAGAAACTTTGGAAATGCATTATAACTTTCTGGTTTTATATTAGGTCAGTAGGTCTCTTTTTGTTGCACCGCCTATGTTGGTAACATGTTATTCTCCTTATCTTACTAAACCTGATTACCTGAATATAGCATTGTGTGACCTTGTTATTCCCGACTCCTAGTCTCCCTCATATTTACCAGTTATATTATATCTTTGTAGTAACTTTTAAAATTATAATTCCTGATATGCCCTGTTATCTTTAGAGAACCTCTCCGGGCTTTCTTGTTTCATGTATTTATTGTTAATACTTTCTATTATTGACTAACACATTGTTTGGATAAAAGGAGTTGAAGGGAAGGGAAAGAAAGGGGGGTAAACTCTCTTGTTTCAATAATTGGTTGGGGGAAGGAGGGGATGGGAGAGGGAGAGATCCATTTTCCCTCCTCTTTANAGGGAAATCGCTAGCGTTGGTTTGGACATGTGAGACGGAGACCTGAGGGAGCCCTGGTGTGACGAGTGGAAGGGTGGGATCATGGATGTTTCAAACGAGGTAAGGGGAGACCGAAAATGACTTGGTGGGAAGGGGTAAGAAAGGATATGAATCGCAGGGGATGGAGGAGGAAAATTTATGTGGATGACCACATGGAATGATTTTTTTAGTTCATGTAGCCGACCCCAATTTTTGGGATTGAGGCTTTGTTTGATTGATTGATATAGTTGTCACATTCACTTATGTGGCATTGAGTTTCCTGTCCTTGGTATGTTGTTAATTACTCTGGCTCTCACAATCAGTGAGACTGATAATAAATGCTTCTAATGTACAACTTATCTTCCTTTGCCATATTTCAGAATTTTCTGCATATCGCATTGTGTTTCTGGTCCTGGGTACACTGTTGATTACACTGGCTCCCACACTCAGTGAATCGTTGATATTCTATTATAGCAGTGCCATGATTGTTGGCATCATCCTTGTTGTATTGATAGTCCTTTTCCAGGTATATATATTTTCATGTACAATTATTTGGCAACTTCAATTTGCAGATTACTTTGTATCTTGCTAACTTTTAATTTTTTATTTTTTAATTTTGCATGCAATTACATATTTTTTATCTTTATTAGCTACTTGTCCTTTTTCATCTTTGTTGCTACGAATTTTTGGCAGGGAATGAAGCTTCTTCCTACTGGTCGAGGAAATTCTCTTGCTATTCTTATATACTCATCTTTCGTGAGTATTGTATTACTTTGTTTGTGTAACAACCTTAATCTCATTGCTAGTCTCCCTTAGATTAAGTAAATTTCTTTTTTTTTTCAGATTGGTGTGGGATCATTTTTTCTCAGCTACTTGCCACGTTTATTGCGCTCAATGCTTACAGAGATGGGTGTTAGTGAAGACTTGTACAATCCTGTATGTAAGTTCTATGTGATTGGTTCTGAAGATTATGTATGGTCTATAAGAAACTTTGGAAATGCATTATAACTTTCTGGTTTTATATTAGGTCAGTAGGTCTCTTTTTGTTGCACCGCCTATGTTGGTAACATGTTATTCTCCTTATCTTACTAAACCTGATTACCTGAATATAGCATTGTGTGACCTTGTTATTCCCGACTCCTAGTCTCCCTCATATTTACCAGTTATATTATATCTTTGTAGTAACTTTTAAAATTATAATTCCTGATATGCCCTGTTATCTTTAGAGAACCTCTCCGGGCTTTCTTGTTTCATGTATTTATTGTTAATACTTTCTATTATTGACTAACACATTGTTTGGATAAAAGGAGTTGAAGGGAAGGGAAAGAAAGGGGGGTAAACTCTCTTGTTTCAATAATTGGTTGGGGGAAGGAGGGGATGGGAGAGGGAGAGATCCATTTTCCCTCCTCTTTAATAAACTTTATCCTTCCAAAATTGGAAATATTTGGAAGGAAAATGGAGCTCTCTTTCTCCCTTCCCTTCTTTCCTCTCCCCTTCTTTGTATTTCTCTGTCCTCCCTTTCTCTTCCAAATTGCTATCCAAACATAGTGTAGATGGCTATTGCTTATACTTTTATAGTTTTATGACTTTTTTGATTTGAGTAATTAGTTAATAGAATGGTGCATATTAATTTCCAAGGCAAGTAGGCAACGCAACTCCGGACCTCTAGCAATTAGCAAACATGTGTTTCTGCATTAACCTCCATTACTACTTTCAATAACATGGCTGTGGGTGAAAGTGAATATTAATGAGGAAACTCACATGTTTGTTGTATGAGCCACCTTCGAATGTGATGCATTCTATGTGAATTTCCAACTATCTTGTTTGCTGTCCCTTGAATTTCTACTTTACTTCATACAAGCCATTTATTCATAATTGGTGATTAGGTTACTTCCGGATACGACAATGTTCATATTGTCAGACATGTCAGCCTGTCCCTTGGTACAGCTTTTCGTGTTTAAGTCATCTCTTTTGCTTTAATATCTGTTTCTAGTTATAAGATATCAGAAGATAGTATTAATGTTCAACATACGAGAAGTATAAGAATGCTAATGGATCAAAACATGAATTGCAGCTGGCAATATTCTCCTTGTTGTTTATTTCTTTTGCTGGAGCATGGTTGGGTTTTTGGGTTGTTCGCAAATTGATTCTTACTGAAGAGGGATTGGTTGATACCTCCGTAGCTCAATTTGTGGCATGGTCAATCCGGCTTTTGGGTGCTGTTATGATTCTGCAGGTATTGACAACTTCTATTTTCTAAAATGAAAGTCTGACTCAATATTGTTTCTTCTTATTTGATGCACTGTTTAATTAGTAGGTATTCACGAATTTTGTTGAGCTTATGTTGGCAGTGTTCACTGGATCCTCTGCTGGCAGCAGAAGCGTTGGTCTCTGCCATTTTCATATCCTCAATTTTACGCAAGGTGACCAGACCAAGAGTAGTACGTAGGCTTTATAGGTAAGAAGTGATTGACACTTAATTTTCATAGTTACATCTTACTTGATACATTTTTTTGCAAGGGTGTATTGTAAGGACTTGGCAGTCTTATGTGTCTCCTCCACCCTCTTTTTCCTTTCTTAGGATGAAGGTTTGTGTGATTAAAATGTTGGAATTGGCAAACTGAAATTGTATTTTGCAGCATTTTTGTAAAATTTCTTAGATGGGTTTCTTTTACCTCTTAAGTATAATATATCTGGTATATTGTTGCTGCTGACATGGTTGAACTTGTGAAGTATATTGCTCCTATCTATATAAAGAATTGCCTTTAGCTTTTGCTATCTTCAATTTGTAGGAATTTGCGAAAAGCAGCTGCAAGAAGTCCACAAAAATTATGGGAATCTCCAACTGTTGATAAAAATGTAAAGCATGTCAGCAGCTTCCAGCATAATAACGATTCGTTTCTCAGTCCTTCCAGAGGCAACATGCGGGCTGCCTTCAATTCTACAACCAGAGGTTTGCATTAGCTTATTTTTATTGTTTGAAAAGTGAAAAGCCCGTATTAGTGTCTCTACTAATAAAATCATATTTCATATCTACTTGGTCAGGGCGATCGGCTAAAACTCTTCCCCTTCCAACAGAACCTGATACCTTCTACTCTACCTACCACAAAACCCCGCAGAGGAGGAAATTTTCTGATGATGAGTGGAAATTGATCACCAAAGATTACACAAAAAAAGGATTGGAAGAACTTGTTTCTTCTCCTGAATTTAGCAAGTGGGCTTTAGCTCATGCTGAAAGAATCACATTAGCCCCGATTGAGAAGGAACCTGCCGCAACCCGCAGGTGGTTTTCTTGGTTCAGGTAGCTTGGGGGATTTTCAATTAATTGGAAGACTAAAGGATATATTCTTCAACTTTAGAATAACTAACTGTCTAACTGGGGTGTGATTTTAGTAGTGTAGTACATGGGACAGTGAGAAATTGTGTTATCTACTCATCTTACTATCGTAGTATGTGCTTAGTTTTCTTACGTTGATTTGCTGGTTGCTAAGTTGGATGTATGAAGTGTAGTGTATATTGGATAGGGTTAGGCATTATCTCATCTGTAATTCCAAGTCCATGATGCTAAGATGGTCAGTTGTGTCACTTACAGAGTAATCTTAATTTGTACGTAGTTATCTCTTGATAAATCCTTCTTTGAGATTAAGATGGATTTGTTCATATTACTTTCGAAACCATGGTATCACCTAGTTTAGTCGTTTACGTCCTTCAAGAGCGTTATGTACTATATTTTGCTTCGAATAGTTGTATTCTGTACATCCTTAAAGAGCGTTCTGTTTTGGTCAATTGATTTTTGTAGATAGAGAGAGTTTAGAAACTAGGCAAGCGAGTAACCTCTAGATATTTTCCGCTCAATCAGTTTCCTCATCTCATTTTTCAAAGATCGAATTCATTCTTGTTTCACGTGAATTTAGTTTTCACAAAAATTATAATAAGTACATTTTCTTAATTCAAATAATGCCATTGTTTATTTGGAGTTATTAGGGATGGCAATTAGTCGTTAAATCCTACGGAGTACCTTCTTTACTCGGATCCCTCACCTGACCATAAAAACATTATGGTCCACTTGCTATTGCATTTGTGTTTGTAATTGGTATGAGCTGTAGCTTTTCACTATTATCTACTTAAAGGTATGCTTGGAATTTGAGCTAAATTGCCGATGTTTAAAATGGTATGAATTTATGGAAAGCTATAAACATAGTTGACAAGGACAACCATTGTGATAATGGATATAATGGTCCTTTATCCTCAACTCTTATGTACTTCATGTAGGTTGTAGGAAAAAATTTTGGCACTCTTGGATTGACATAGCATAGAAATTTATGATGCCACAATGGAGCTATTAAAATGCAGTTTGACCATTTGCTATGTGGAGCAAGTTAAAGATTTGAAATCAAATTCATCATGTATTAAAATACGGCGCCAAACATGTAGTTTATACTTCCTCGGTCTTTCTTTTTAGTGCGATACTAATATTTTTGACACTTTATATTTTAACTTTGACTTACTTTAATGTTTAATGCATAACGAAAAACATAATTATATGGGATCTTGTATGATTCGTTTCAATTTATAATTATATTTTCCAAAAATATAAATTTTATAGTTTTTTTTTATTATACCAAATTCGAAATATTAATTTTATAAGTTGTGTCTTAGGGATGTGAAAAAGTGAATGTAGCAAGTAAAAGAAGACAGGGGTATTAATTACAAATTCACCTATGATCACCAAGAAAATTAGATATAATACTAAAATTGTATTAAGTAGTGTACCATGTAATTTAATTTGTAATTCTAGATCCACCTTTGCTCACCACTCATCAACATAATATACTACCTCCATAACAAATTAAGTGCATTAATTGAATAGAATCGAAAAGGTGATACACACATTGATCCGCCAAAGAGGAGAAGAAAACCAAACAATTAGAGTGCCAAGCGGTAGGAGGGGATGGGGGTGTTTGGGTTAGGAGATGATATGGTTACGTTGCATGGGGGGTGAAGCATGATGCAAAGGCAACGTTGTACACTTGTACTGTAGCAGTAGTGCGTGCCTAAGCAGTGAGTAGTGAGGAATAGAAACTCGAAACCGTGGTTATCTAGAACACTAGCGCTACTGAACAAAAACAGTCACTTGATCGTGTCGCAGCATTTGCAATTTTGCATGGCTGTAAGTAAGTGGACCCACTCATTCACTCACTCTTTGTTTGTCATATTCATCATACTCCTCATATTATCTATCATTTTACTATCTTTCTTCATTCTGTGACGTCCTTGCATTAACTCGTTAAACTTAAAAGTAATCAAATTACTCCAACATTAAACATCAAAATAAACTCAATTTTGTATCATTATATTATATATAGAAGCTATGATCACAGCACCAGCAGTAGCAACATCTTGTTTGAAGACGACATTGTCTACTCTAATGTTGCCTCTACTACCAAGAATGAGATCATTATCTTCATCACCTTCATCGTCTCAACTAAGACATTGTTGTTGTGTTGGTAATTATTGTGACAATACCATTATTACCAGCAACAATGAAGTTAATCATCATCAACTAATTAAGACAAAAGAGGAGATTAATAATAATGAGGAATTTGAAGTGAAGGGAATTAAGCAGGAGCCGCAGTGGTTTGTGAAAATGATGAGGGAAGCTCGATCATATACAGATGCTTACAAAGGTTCCACCTTTGTGGTGGTTGTCTCTGCTTTCGTTCTTGATTATCCCTATCTCTTGCACTCCTTTCTTCAGGTTTTGCTCTCTTTCCTTATTTTTTTTTTACTTGTATATATGTTTGATTTACATTTACACCTTACCGTGGATGTCTTAATTGTTTCCTAGCTAGCAGGATGATATGAACGTTTTAGTTTCGGATTATATATTGGATGGACGTAGGAGAAAATAGATTTCTGTTTTCATATATTTATTATTGCGTATCGGTATAAAGAGGTAAGTAAAATAATATTTCCAGCAGTTTAGACAATAGACGTAGATTCGACCATTATAGAGAGGCCTGCAAATTTAATGGTATATATGGTAATAAGATGGATTAATGCAAGTTATGTTAAACATTTCACTGACATTTAGTGTTTAATTTTGGTAGCTACAGCCTACAAATATTGAAATACTAGAGAGCATATTACTATAACTGATCAGACTAAATGACTAATGAATGCAACATACATGCAGCTCCACGGGTTCTTCTGAGTTTCAACTGACAAGCTTGTGGGCCTCTGGCCTCACGTCTAACAATAGTTGTTCAGAAACAACTTGCCAAATCATTACTTTTTTTTTTTTTTTTTTTATTCCTTTATTTCACTAGGTATAAAGGATATACTATGGAATGTGGAATCAACAACTCTGTCTATGAACCTCCTCTAGTTCAGTGGTTCCGTGGCTATGCTTTGGTGTGTATTCATACCCATGTTATATAATATGTTCATGCAACATCCTTTAGTATACTTAGAATATAAAATATATTAAAGTATTTATTTTGGATCTAAATGTACATTCTTTATCCCATGTCTTTGTACCATGATGTTAGTTTTTGCTTACAAATATGAAAAGTCAAAAGTAGAGAGAAAACTATTGTTATAGATTTGAGTAAGCAAATGTGTCCTTACCGGTTAATACAAATTATATATGTCAACAAATCAACAGAGTTTATAGTCACAAGGTTGGGGCATATATTGGTTGACATATACTACCTTAATACTATATAAGTGTGGGTTAAGTTGGCTTTGTTAAACTTACACGAAGGGCCGTGGTAATGGGTTAGGTTGGCTTTGTTAAAAATACGGGTTTTCTTAGGTAATGAGAAAGAAAAAACAATTTTTGAAATACAAAATTTATAAAAAACTAAAATTTCGGGCCTATACATGCAGAGACCCTACGCAGTGAGATTCTTTAATAACTTTTGAAACGGCCCTACTTGCACACAAGCTCAATTCATTCTAGCCAACTTTTAAACGAAGTATTAAGTGAATTATGCATGAGTAGCTTGAAAAGTTGTCCCATCTCATATATTTGTGTGGAGCGTAGCGATGATGATAATTGGGATTTGGGGATGCCATTTTGTAAGTACTACATAAATAGGCAACTCCAAGGGTTCCGAACAGCGGAACAGAACTCCAAGGGTACAAACATGGAATTTGTGACAGTTTCATAAGTGTTTTTAGCAATTCTGCTTTCATCTAACAAAATCAAAGGTCTATTAATTATGATTACCCTCTAATTAAATTTCTCAACCTTCTGAAAATTGAAACCATCTTCAACTTATGGCAGTTTCTTCAACCAACACACAAATATTCCTCCAACAAATTAACCCAAAGATTTCATCTTTAAACACACCCATTAACATCCCTTCAAAGAAGACACCTTGGAGCTTTGGTTTCTCCGACAATACTTCCTTCTCCAAAACAATTAGACCTTTGACTACAGTACCCAATATCAATGGCGGCGCAAAACCCAATAATTTATCATCTGTTAAGTGCCACGTGTCAAATGACACAGAGTGGGAGGAAGAAGAAGAAAGAAGTGAGTCAGTGTCAATGACATTAATGAAGGAACAACTTTTTGTGAGGTGGTTTCGAGAAGCATGGCCTTATTTTAGGGCTCATAGGGATGGCACTTTTGTAATTATTATCTCCGGTGAGATTGTTGCTAGTCATTTCTTACACCCCCTCTTAAAGGCACGCTCTTTCTCTTTTCCTTTTTATTTTATTTTTTAATTTCTTCCTAAATTTGATTAATATATAGTTATAGAATTTGTTCTGGGGTTTTGAGAATTTGGGTGTTTTTTAAGTACTAATGTTGTTGAATTGTTTGCTACTTATCATTTTCAGTCTATTGATATTTGTATGATAATATTGTATATTGTAAATGTGATTGTTGATAACCTCATCATTTCATTGGATTGTTTAATTTTAATGTAGAATTTGTGCTAAATTCTATGTGTTTGTTAAGTTGATTTGTTGAATCTTTTGGCTTTAATTTGTGGGACTATTAGAGTTTCAATTGGTGATTTGGAAGTTGATTTTGTGTTGTAGGATATCTCTCTGCTGCATGGATTAGGAATCCGGTTCGTGATCGTTCCGGGTACCCATGTGCACATTGACAAGCTTTTGGCTGAGCGAGGTTAGTGAATCATTGATCAGCTTCATTTCATGAATTGGATGATTGAACTTCTCTAGTGTGAGCTCCACAATGCTGCTTTACTATGGCATTAAGTGTAAATGTTGGCATTGCTCTTTTTTTGGATGTTTGCTTCTTCCCCATTCGGAGTGCTTGTTTGAATGTTTTCCTCATATACTGATGGATTCTTTCTTGCTATACTACCCAATGGCTGACACCCTCATTTACCTTAGAAATTGAGTGTTGTATCGTGTCGGACATGACACTCCACCTGGATACTCCATGTTTAAATATAAACTTCACCTTTTCTACAGAATGACCATGTCTGACACTTGGACACCCAAATCCAAGTAGACACTCAATTTGTTTCCGAGTAACATAGCTTTTACTTCTTTCTGGAGAAAAAATATTTGGTGTGCTTGCATAATCCATTTTGAATTCCCATCATACTCTCGGTTCTCTTTGTTGTTAATTCTATTTAGTGATCATAGAATTCTTCATTGTTAATTCTATTTAGCGATCATGGAAAGTTCGATGGCTAAAAGCCACATGACGGCATATTGTTGCAGGAAGTAAAGCTCAGTATGTTGGGCCATACAGAATTACCGATTCTGATTCCCTTGAGGCAGCTATGGAAGCAGCTGGAAGAATACGTATAATGATGGAAGCCAAACTTGCTGCTGGACCTTCTTTGTGCAATATCCGCAGGCATGGTGAGAATAGTCGATGGCATGATGTTGGTGTAAGTGTTGCAAGTGGAAACTTTCTTGCAGCCAAGGTAAAACATTGAACCTATATGACTTTCTAGTCTCCGCTTTTGGCTGTGGACTTTCATTTGTAATACACATTTTTATGAATATTCTCGACTTCCTAAGTTAACAGTCATTACTTAAATAGTGATTTATCACATCTCTAGCGAACAGTAAATCAAATAGTATTGTGTGGTTTTCTTGTTGTTGATGTTTCTCAACTTTTATTAGTGCTTGAACCTTTCTTCTCAATTCGCCAATTTGTTTGTAGAGAAGAGGAGTTGTGAAGGGCATAGATTATGGAGCAACAGGAGAAGTCAAAAAAGTTGATGTTGCTCGCATAAATGAGAGGCTTGATGCAGGGTGCATAGTGCTTCTAAGTAATTTGGGTTACTCCAGCTCTGGAGAAGTACTGAATTGCAAGTATGCTACATAAGCTTTGATTTTCTGTTTCGTTTCCATCCGTATTTTGTGGATTGTTATAGCTTGATTAAACTATCTGAAACTTCTATCTTGTGGATTACTGATGACTTTCATCTTTTTTATTCTTCACTGCAGTACATATGAAGTTGCAACTGCCTGTGCTTTGGCTCTTGGTGCCGAAAAGCTTATTTGTGTAATTGATGGTCCCATTTTAGACGACTCTGGACGTCTTATCCGCTATCTCAGCCTTCATGATGCGGACAACCTCATTCGTCAGCGAGCTAAGCAAAGCGAGGTTGCTGCTAACTATGTTGAGGCTGTTAGTCAGGAAGATCTCAAGAGTCAGGAACAGTATCATCTCACTGACACCATCCCGTCACTGTTGAATGGGAAAAGTAATGCAACATTTCAGAATGGTCTTGGTTTCGACAATGGAAATGGGCTATGGGATGGTGAGCAGGGTTTTGCTATTGGTGGTCAAGAAAGACTTAGTAGGTTAAATGGTTATCTTTCAGAACTGGCTGCTGCAGCTTTTGTATGCAAAGTAAGTTCTAACAAGTATTAGTTACTTTACTTTTTATGCAGTATTATCTATGTAACTTTCTTTGATGTGAGCATTTGGGCTAGGCTTACTGTTTACTCACTAGATTTTTTTTCCCTTCTAATTTTCCCAAATGGTTTAGGTGTTGGTGTGTGTGCAGTGCGCTCGTGTGTTTGTTTGTCTGGTGAAATATTATTTTTATGAAAAAACTCTTATTGATGTTTTCGTCTTTGATGAAATGAAATCTATGGGATCTACCTGATCATTTATCCGAACACCTACTTTGCCTTTTGGCTTTTATCATCACTCATGCTCAATCCAGAATTGGTCGAAACAGTTTTTTGGTTTCAAAAATTTCTCAAGAATATGGTTGGATGGTTTCCAGGTTATTAAAATCATATATCATGGTTTGCTTTGAAAGAATCTAGAATTATTCTTCACTGTTTGGCATTTGGTACATAGCAAGTTTTCCGTTCAGTCATCCTTTGTTCATTACTAATGTCATACACGAGGGATTTGATTTGGTTATCATTTTTGTTGAATTTTCACTGATTAGAACTGATGTTCACATCATTGTGTAAGTTGTAAACTTGTAATTAATTGAGTTATTGAGCTTTCAGTCTGATTCTTTTTTGTTATCACATGTTGAGCTTAATATGTATTGTTTTTGGCCTTCTCTCTTTTTTATTACAGGGAGGTGTCCAAAGAGTTCATCTTTTAGATGGAACAATTGGTGGCGTTCTTTTGCTAGAACTGTTTCAGAGAGATGGAGTGGGGACCATGGTAGCAAGGTATCTGCTGTCTTTTTGCTGTTTGCATGTACGTAAAATGTTTTATCTTTGCAAGGAAACAGATTCTACCTTTGTTCCCCTCTAAGGCCAACCTTTTCCTTTTCTGCTTCATCTAAAGAAAGATTATAAAGTAAATTTATGATTTAGTATCACTAACAGAAAACTTTACACTTTTTTTTTTGGTTCTTTTGCTTTAGTATATGATCATATATGTCAAAAGCTCTTATTAAAGCATGCTTCTGATAGAAAAAGGTCTTAATTTCGGGTCTCGTCTTTGCATCAGCCAGAGCTTGAATTTCATTATAGCAGAAACTTAAATTCATCCATTTTGCTATTTTATGCTTATTCTTCAATTTAGTCATAAGTCAAAACCTTTTCATTTAGTGATCAACAATATTTACTTCTGATTCCAAAATCCATACGGAGTGAAACCTAGTTATCCCCCTCCCCCCCTCTTTTCTTGTCCTTTTTGCTGCAGCTTCCATTGAATTAACACACTAATCAGGTATGGTTTCATGGAGTTTTTTCTGAAACCTTGTGTTCTTGTTTTTCTTTTTTTTTTTTTTGGGTGTCATTTAATAAGCATTACTCCTGTTTGCAGTGATGTTTACGAGGGAACACGAATGGCAAGGGAGGCAGATCTTGCTGGAATAAGACAACTACTAAAACCTTTGGAAGATTCTGGCACATTGGTTCGAAGGACCGATGAAGAGGTCTGTCACTGTGTCCTTTGAAAATATCATTCTAGTTCTTGGTTTATTCATGCTTTGACCTCCTACCCTTCGATATGTGACTAATATCTGTGCTTTTGGTTACAGTTACTTGCAGCAATTGATTCTTTCATTGTCGTGGAAAGGGAAGGTCAGATTATTGCTTGTGCTGCACTTTTTCCTTTCTCTGGGGGTAAATGTGGAGAAGTTGCTGCCATTGCTGTTTCTCCTGAATGTCGTGGACAAGGACAAGGTGACAAGTTACTAGGTATATGATGTTAGTGATTTATCATGCATTGGCTACGATAATTTGATAGTGCTATCTACTTTTCCAGGGTTGTTTCTTTACTAAAACACTTTATTCCTGCTTTATTACGTGATTTTGAAAATTAATACCTTATGATTTTTTTTTAATAATAATTTTAGTACTTTTTGTTTTTTAAAAAACACAAATCTTAGTACCAAGTGACGGTTTCCGTCACAAAATCTATCTAGTGGAGCCTACTGCAACTAATTAACATCATTATCTCATCTTCCCTAACTAATTAATCCATATTATCCCCAAAATCCCCAATTTAAGCCCTAAACACCTAACTAATGCAACTTCAAATGAGATTTTGGGGAGGAAAAAAAATGAGATTTTAATGGAGTATCATATGTAAAGACTGGAGTTTCGAAGTTAGAGAAAGCTAAAAGGAGAAGAAATTGAAAATATAGACGCTAGTGGGCCCCACTAGGCATAAATTGTGATGGAATTCGTTTAGTGGTACTAGCATTTGTGTTTTTATGGAACAAAAGGTAATAAAATTAAAAAAATATATATATATATATAACCCTAAGTTACTATTTTTCAAAATTAGATAAAATAAAGTACTAAAAAACAAAATAATTTTTTTTAATCATAATTTACCCCACACAACACTCACATTATTCATAATACCCACACAAATTTCTTCTCTTTTCCTCATTCAACTAGACCATACTTTCATTGTTATAATAGTTTCCAAATCAAGTGCTTGAATAGTGACGGAAAAGAAAAATGGGGAACATACCAAGATGGAATATGTATAGGGTAATTATTACTCTCCCGACATTGTATTATTAGCCTTCTAGCCATTTTTAACTTTGAAGGGGCGTTCCCTTGATCCTTGGGGGTCAACATATAAAATTTTAGGCCAATTTTTTTCGAGACTCTCCATAAAGCGTGACTTATATCCTTCGTTTTCGGCTTTCGGATGACTTTGCGGGCTTTGGTTCGTTTTCTTCCCAAATTTCACCCGCTTGCTTTCGGTAATCTTGGGGTGGCCTACATTGATCGTAGCCTCTAAAAACTTGTTATATTCACTCTTTTTAGGATTTTTGAAAAGGGCACACTAGTTTACATGATTCTCGATAAAGAGCACACTAGTCTTTTTTGCTCTCCTGGGACCTTATAGCCTTTTGAACCCCGACAAGCTATCTGAGGGCTTTCATGTGACCCTACGGATACCGTATAAAATTTCGGCAATTTTTTTTTTGTTCCGGGACCCAAGAAGAATTATAGCCTTTATTTTCGACTTGCACAACGCAGTTTCGAGCTCCATATTATTTTCACCTTTTATTTCTCTCATGCGTTGTAGGTAACCACTAGATGCCCTAGAAGCGTTTCTATCCTCTAAAAACTTGGTATCTTTCGACTTTAAAGAAATTTTGAAAATTTGGCACACTAGTCTTTTTCGCTCTTCTAAGTTTGTCTTATGGCCTTTCGAACCCTAACAAGTTGCTCACGAGCCTTATTTTGACCCTAGGGGCATTTTATACTATATTATTTTTCTCCGCGACCCCGAAACATCTACAAATTGTGACTTAAATCATTCGTTTTTGGACTCTAGAGGATTGTCTCGGACTCTTTCTTGTCTTCACTTGTTTTTTTACCACGTATTATGGGTGACCACATGACTCCCAATGATCGGTTTCGGCCTCTCAAAACTTATTATGGCCGCAGTCTTTTTCCCTCTTCCAAGTCCAACTTATGGCCTTTCGAACCCCCCAAGTAGCTGTTGGGGTTCCTCTTTATTATTAGGGCACCTTATAAAATTATTGGAATATATATATATTTTTTTAACTCTATCGATTAATATAAATGTAAATCATGCTATAATTTTTAATAAATGTTATTTTAATATATTTTTTTTAATTTTATTCTTATTCAACTTTTATAAATCTATTACATATTTAGGTTCTACTATTTTTTTTTTCATTCATTAATAATATTAAATAATATTATTTCTTTACCTAAACACTTTATTCCACCAGTCGAAGTCCTTATATTTTATATAAATATATTTATACCCGTAGATAATACCCACAAATTGTCTTATTTTGTCTCCCCACAACTTTCTTCTCCGAATTCCACCGACTTACTTTCTGTAAATATGGGGTTACCCACGGCCGATTTTAGCCTCAAAATATTGTTATGTTCACTTAGAGAATTTTCGAAAAGGGCATGATGGTCATTCTGCTCTCATGGGACCTTCTTATGGCCTTTGGAGTCGAAAAGTTGGTCGCTTTTGCTCTCCCGGAACCTTCTTATGGCCTTTTGAATCGAAAAGTTGTCCTCAAACCTTCCATTGACCGTAGGGGTGCCGTGTAAAATTTTTAGCAATTCTTTTTCCAGGACCCCAAAAACCTCCGTAAACTACGAATGCCTTTGTTTTTGGCTTACGAAGGGTTATCCCATGCGTCGCCTTGTTTTTGCCCTGTTTTTTAAGCAAGTTTTCTGGGTGACCACATAACTCCCCACGATTGCTTTCGATCTCTACAAACTTGTTATCATCCCTCGTTTGGAGACATTTCAAAAGAAGAGAAGAACGACTTTTTTGCTATCTCGGGACGTTCATGTGGTCTTTTCACTCCCGGTTAGCAACTCAGGGATCCTATTTTGACCATACGAGCAACATATAACATTTTTGGCAAAAAAAATTTTTAGGATTCCGACACCCAAAACTATGAATAGCATTTGTTTTTGGCTTCCGGAGGGCTTTTCCGGGCGTTGTCTTGTTTTTGCCATGTTTTTGTTACCATGTGTTCAGGGTGAGGACTTTCCACGATCGGTTTCGACCTCTACAAACTTGTTATCATCCTTCTTTTGGAGACATTTTGGAATAAGAGAAGCACAATATTTTGCTCTCCAGGCACGTTCTTATAGCCTTTTCAACCCATACTAGCTGGTCGAGGTTCCTATTTTGACTATACGGGCACCGTGTAACATTTTTGGCAATTTTTGTTTCGGGACCCCGAAGCACCCAAAACTGTGAATAGTTGCCTTTGTTTTTTGCATTCGGAGGGCTATCCCAAGCGTTGTCTTGTTTCTGCCCTATTTTTTTACCACGTGTTATGGTTTACCGACTGACCTCTACAAACTTATTATCATTTCTCTTTTGGAGATATTTTGGAAGAAGAGAAGAATAATTTTTTCACTCTCCTAAGAAGTTCTTATGGCTTTTATAACACAAGATTAGCTAATCAGGTTCCTGTTTTGACTTTACAGGCACCGTGTAACATTTTTGGCAAATTATTTTTTGGGACCTCAAAACCCTCCAAAACAGTGAATAATAACCTTTGTTTTTTGCTTTAGGAGGGTTGTCCTAGATGTCGTCTTGTATCTGTGATGTTTTTTCACAAAATGTTGGTGTGTGACCACAGAATTTCCCCACGATTGGTTTCGACATCTACAAACTTAATATCCTGTACGTTGTCTTGTTTTTGCCCTGTTTTTTTACCAAGTTTTTTGGGTGACCACAGAACAACCATTTCAACTCCGATTAGCTAGTCAGCATTCCTATTTTGACCATATGGGCAACGTGTAACATTTTTGGCAACTTTTTTCCGGGATCCCAAAACACCCCCAAATTGTGAATAATAGCCTTTTTTTTTTTTTTTGCTTTCGAAGGGTTGTTGTGTGCGTCGTCTTGTTTCTGCCCTGCTTTTTTAGCACGTGTTATGGGTGATTACAAAATTCCCTACGGCTGGCTTTGGCCTCTACAAACTTGTTATTATTCCTCTTTTCGAGACAATTCGGAAGAAGAGAAGTAAAAAACAACTTTTTCGTTGTCTCGGGATGTTCTTGTGGCCTTTTCAACCTCGATTAGCTAGTTAGGGTTCCTACTTTGACCATACTAAATCGTGCAACATTTTTGGCAAATTTTTTTTGAGACCCCGAAACCCCCAAAACTGTGAATAATAGCCTTTGTTATTGGCTTCCAAAGGGCAGTTGCAGACATTGTCTTGTTTCTACCCTTTTTTTTTTTACCACATGTTCTTGGTGCCCCCAAAACTCCCCACGATCGGTTTCGGCCTGCATAACCTTATTATCATCCTTCTTTCAAAGACATATCGAAAGCATAGAAAAACAATCTTTTCATTCTTCTGGAACGTCTTTATGGCGTTTTCAACCTTGATTAGCTAGTCGGGTTCCTATTTTGACCATACAGGCACCGTGTAACATTTTGACAAATTTTTTTCTGGAACCCTGAAATCTTCCTAACTGTGAATAAAAGCCATTGTTTTCTGCTTGTGGAGGGTTGTCCCGTGTGTCATCTTGTTTCTGCCAAGTTTTTTCATCCTCAAAATTCCCCACGATAGGTTTCGACCTCTAAGAACTTGTTATGATCCCTCTTTGGGAAACATTTCAGAAGAAGAGAAGAACAATTTTTTTATTGCCTCGGGGCGTTGTCACTTGTTATGGCCTTTTCAATCCTGGTTAGCCAGTCAGGGTTCTTATTGACTATATGGGCAACGTGTAACATTTTTGGCAAATTTTTTTCCGGGACCTTGAAAGACCCCAAAAGTGTGAATAATAACCTTTGTTTTTGGCTTCCAGAGGGTTGTTCTAGGCATTGTCTTGTTTCTACCCTGGTTTGACCACAGGACTCCCTACGATTGGTTTTGGCCTTTACAAACTTTTTATCATCCTTCTTTCAGAGACATTTCGCAAGAAGAGAAGAACAATCTTAATCCTCTCCTGAGACGTTCTTGTGGCCTTTTCAAGTCCGATTTGGTGGTCAGGGTTCCTATTTTGACCATACGGGCACCGTGTAATATTTTTGGTAAATTTTTTTCCAGGACCCTAAAACTATGAATAATAGCTTTTGTTATTGGCTTCTGAAGGGCTATGCGGGGCATTGTTTTGTTTCTGCCTTATTTTTTTACCACATGTTGTGGTTGACTACAAAACTCCCCACTATCCTTTTCAGCCGCTAAAAGCTTATTATCATTCCTCTTTTGGAGATATTTTGGAAGAGGAGAAGAACAACCTTTTTCGTTCTCCGTGGGCAATCTTACGGCCCCTTTAACCCCGGTTGGTCACGAACCCTATTTTGACCACAACTGCACCATGTAAGATTTTTGGCAAATTTTTTTCGAGACCTCGAAACCACCTAAAACTGTGAATAATAGTCTTTGGTTTTGGTTTCTGGAGGGCATTTACAGGAGTTGGTCGGGGTTCCTATTTTTACTATACGGGCACCATGTAACATTTTTGGCAATTTTGTTTCGAGGCTCCAAAACCCCTTAAAATTGTTAATAATAGCCTTTGTTTTTTACTTCCGAAAGGTTGTCCTGGGCGTCGTCTTGTTTATGCCCTGTTTTTTTACCACGTGTTTGGGGTGACCGAAGGACTCTCTACAATCGATTTCGGCCTTTATAAACTTGTTACTATCCCTCTTTCGGAGACATTTTGAAAGAAGAGAAGAACCACCTATTTGCTTTGCCGTGATGTTCTTATGGCCTTTTCAACCCTCATTAGCTCATTAGAGTTCCTATTTTGACCATACAGATGTCGTGTAATTTTTTTGGCAATTTTTTCCCGTTTTTGTGAAACTCCCAAAACCGTAAATAATAGCCTCTAATTTTGGCTTTAGAAAGACTGTCTCGGGAGTCGTCTTGTTTGTACCCCGTGTTTTTACTACACGTTCTGGGTGTCCACCGGACTCGCCACAATAGGTTTCGGCATCTACAAACTTGTTATCATCCCTATTTCATAGACATTTCCGAAGAAGAGATGAACAAAACCTTTTCGTTGGTTCAGGACGTTCTTAGGGCCTTTTCAACCTCGATTTTTTTGTTTAGAGTTGCTATCTTGATCATATGGTCATCGTGTAACATTTCTTGCAAATTTTTTCCAGGACTTTGAAACCTCCCAGAACTATGAATAATTGCCTATATTTTTAGCTTTTGGAGGGCTATCTCGGCTGTCGTTTTGTTTCCATCCTGTTTTTTTAGCACGTGTTTTGGGTGACCATTGGGCTACATACGGTTGTTTTTGGCCTCTACAAATTTGTTATCATCTCTCTTTCAAAGACATTTCTTAAAAAGGGAAGAACATCCTTTTCGCTCTCCCGAGACATTCGTATGGTCTTTTAAACCCCGATTAGCTGGTTAGAGTTCCTATTTTGACTATACAGGCATCGTGTAACTGTTTTGTTTTTTTTAGGTCTCTGAAACCCCCTAAAATTGTGAATAATAGCCTTAGTTTTTTTACTTTCGGAGGGTTGTCTCGAGCGTCGTCTTGTTTGTACCCTGTTTACCAATTTTCTCGGTGACCACAAGACTCTCTCCACATCATTTTTGCCGAGATCTTTTGGCAATTTTTTTTCGAGACATTCGATCTTTCGAGGCGTTCTTGGCAAGTTTTTTTCGAGAAGAACATTCAATCTTTCGAGACGTTCTTGTGGCCTTTTTAATCTCGATTAGGTGGACAGGATACCTATTTTGACCATACTGGCACCGTGTAACTTTTTTGGCAATTTTTTTTGTTTCCGAGACCCGAAACCCCCCAAAACTGTGAATTATTTGTTTCCAGCATCCAGAGGAGCCATCCCGGGCTCTATCTTGTTTTTCTTCTTTTTTTATTTTTTATTTTTTATATTTTTTTTACCACGTGCTCTACACTACAGGATTCACCATGATTGGTTTCAATCTCTAAAAACTTATTATCAAATTGTTTTTTTGGGGATATTTCGAAAGATGGGAAAATACTTTTTCGCTCTCCCAGGCCATTCCTGTTCGGCCCTTGTTAGTTCCTCATAGTTCATAATTTGACCATTTGGGCACCCTATAAAAAATTTGCCAAATTTTAACTGGACCCCGGAACCCTTTCAAACTATGAATTATAGCCTTTGTTTCCGGCTTTCAGAGGGGCCATCCTGGGCTCTATCCTTTTCACCCTATTTTTTTCCTTTCCTTTTTACCACGTGCTCTGAGCTACCACAGGACTGCCTATGATCAGTTTCGACCTCTAAAAACTTGTTACCATCTCTCTTTCGAGGATTTTGAAGGGAACAACCGACTGTTCGCCCTCTTCAGAGAGATTTCAGAAAAAAGGCAAACTAATCTTTTTTTGCTTTCGTGGACTGTCTTATGGGAAAAGCACCGTAGTGATGCCCTTTGTTGTGTGACCTCGGAACCTTTAGTTTCGGCTCCCAAAGGGCTGTCTCGGTCTTTGTCTTATCTTGATTTTACCGTGTTTTTTAACCACGTATTATAAGTTACCATAGGACTTCCCACGATCAATTTTGGCCGCTAAAAAATTCTTATTAGTGCTCTTTCACAGAGATTTCGGAAAAAAAGGGCCGAGTAGTCTTAAAGCTCTCCAGTCTGTCTAATGGCTTTTCCAACTCCAACTAGCCACTGGTGAGTGTTCCTTTTTTAACCATAGGAGCAGTGGATAAAATTTTACGTCTGATAAAATCATATATGTTTTAATAAACTCTAATAACATAAGATAAGCTCAAATAAGTGATGAGATCTATTAAGTATAATAAGATTCAGTTTGATCTATTAAGTTCCGCTATGATCCATTGAGGTCTATCCAACATATTTTAATAAAAATTATAATCTATTACACCAAATAAGTTCCAATGAGTTCTGGTAATAATATATGTGTTTTTCTAAGATATGTGCCTTCTTGTCTAGATTGGTTAGCAGTGAAGCTACACACATTTTGACATCGTAATTGTTGTGGTTGTGGAGGAGGTTCATGATTTTTTTTTTGAAGTGTCAAGCACTTTTGATCACCTAGATGATCATTTTTTTCTGGTGGGAACCTGCAGATTATATTGAAAAGAAGGCATCTACCCTTGGATTAGAAATGCTTTTTCTGCTGACAACACGAACTGCAGATTGGTAAGTTTTCTTCCTTTATGACATGACTCCATCGAGTTCGTTTTATTTCTTTTACCCCTTACTACCACAAGTTATATGGTGCTTAATGGGGCACCAAACTCTAATTGAACATGTTTTTTGTTTGGAGTTAATACGGAGTATAATTATTGTATCAATTGTATTTGCAACTAATTCGTGGCGGAGATAGTAGTAGTTAGCATATTCTTTTTATTTGGTTTTGAATTTAGGCCTTAGAAAGGAGGATGTGTTCTCTTTCACGTTTGGGTATTTGCTTTAAATCTTAAAATAACCTATTCGTTTAAAGCACAATGCTCTTCTTGCTCTTTTGAGCACCAATTACCTTTTCCCTGTTCGATCCTAGTATCTGCTCTTTGTTCAGGACATGGTAGGTTCATGCGTTTCATTAAAATAGTCACACCAGCTGGGTTACACATACGTCAGATACGTGTTCTAGTCTTGCAACAAAAGGTTTCCGGGTTTTTTTTTTTTTTTTTTTTTTTTTCCTCAGTT
>PYUH01000164.1:134950-154108 GCA_016808085.1 Suaeda aralocaspica
TTTTTTTTTTTTTTTTTTTATCTCCTCAGTTGTGACCTATTAATTTAGAACTGCATTCAATTTCGACAGGCAAGTTCTCAGATTCAACCCAAGAATCCTTTGGGCTAAATCTTTACTCTTATGATAAAAGTTGATTTTGGGATAACTGATGGGCATAAATTTTGGTGTTTTTAGAAGTAAATTTTACAGCTTCTGAAGATTAATTAGGGCAATCGGAATAATATAGTTTTATTTAGGAATTATATAAATTAATATGTTTCATGCAATTTGTGGAACTGAAGGGATTGCTTCGTCATTACAGTGACAACATGATGCTTCCTTAGTCATTAGAGAAGTGCCAAGATACAACATGCTGATGCTTGCTGAAAACTTGAGCATTTTAATCAATAACCTATAAAACCATTGATGGTATAAGCGACTTGCATGCTCCTTTACTCTCTTGAAACCTCCAAATTTTTATGTGCTTCTGATCATGACTTCTCCTTTACTAGTACCACTCAAATCTTTGACTTTGCTACAAGAGAGTTGAATGATTTATTTGGAGCATTGGAGATAGCTTATGGCATGTAGGATTTGCATGATTTTGGTGATAAGTTTTTGTTGTAATTCTTGTTATGTATTATAACAGGTTTGTGAGGCGTGGATTTTCAGAATGCACCATAGATAACCTACCGGAAGAAAGAAGGAAGCGGATTAACCTATCCCGCAATTCCAAATATTATCTGAAAAAGCTGGTTCCAGACAGGAGTGGGATAGCTGTTAAGTGATAATTTTATGAGGTTACCTTACCAGTTACCACCACTGCTCTTGTATTTTCTCTTGCTGGTGATGCTATTTAAATGGATTAGTTTACTGAGAAATAGTCCAATTACAATTTTGTAGAGCAGCTTAGATTAGCGTACATCTATGATTCTGCAGGATTGCAAATTTGCAGGGTATTATTATTGGCTTTGCTGAAAATGAGAATTATAACGTGATATTGTATATGAGTAGATGCTATATAGTAAAGTTGTGCATACATATTATCACTATCAATTAAATAAAATTTGGCTATTGTATATCGTTGAATTCTTGGAATATTTTCATAGTTTTGATTTTAATGATTTTGTGCCCCACTGCCTCTCTTACAAGAATTCAAGGTGTTAAATCTCTACAATTCATTCCACAATCAAATATGGGCGTTTTTGGGATGCGTCGTGAGGGCCGCCTTGAAGTACAATTCCTACCGACATCGGGTTGAATCCTTTGCAGACGGCTTAAATACGCGACGGGGTATTGTAAGTGGTAGAGTGGTCTTGCTGTCACGATCCACTGAGATTCAGTCCTATGTCGCTTCGATTCGTCCTTCCCCCTTTAGGCTTTAACCCCCTATTCCCTGGACGCCCAAATATTTTCTAAGTATGGATGGGGCATGTCTACAATTGTGGTACACAGCACATGATACACAACGATACACAGCACATGATGCGAAAAGAGCTTGTCAGCCTGGGCCAATAGCTCATCCCTTTCTCCTGTCTCCCGTCGAAAAATATTGAATAGTACAAAACGAGGTTGTCTGCCCTCAACCACGGTCATGACCAAGGGTTGTGAAGTCGGAAATCCTTGGTAGAGGGATCATAAGAGGTGTTTAGGGGCCGAAACCGATCTTGGGGGGTGTTGTAGATGTCCATAACACGTGGTAAAAAAACGGAGCGAAAAAGTGACGGGTCTAGCTCGAGACGGCCCATGCGGAGGCCTGAAACAATGGCTATTATTCACTGTTTTTTTGGGGTTCCTAGGTCCCAAAAAAAAAATCCCGAAATCGACCAGGGTGGCCATAAGGTAAAAATATGAACCTAGCACAAAAGATTCGGGGTGAAAAGGTCATGTGAGGGATTATAACAAGGCCTTAGATGGTTCCTTACAAGGTTATTTTTTTCCCCTCTCTAGAATAGGCCATAAGAGGGATCATAAGAGGTGTTTAGGGGCCGAAACCGATCTTGGGGGGGTGCTGTGGAGGTCCATAGCATGTGGTAAAAAACGGGGCGAAAATGTGGCGGGTCACGGGACGATCCCTGCGGAGGCCTGAAACAAAGGCTATTATTCACTGTTTCTTTGGGGTTCCGGGGTCCCGGAAAAAAAAATCCCGAAATCGACTGGGGTAGCCGTAAGGTAAAAATATGAACCCAGAGCAAAATATTCGGGGTGAAAAGGTCATGAGGGATTATAACAAAACCTTAGATGGTTCCTTAGGAGGTTATTTTTTCTCTTCTTTAGAAGAGGCCATAAGAGAGATCATAAGAGGTGTTTAGGGGCCAAAACCAATCTTTGGGGGTGCTGTGGAGGTCCATAGCATGTGGTAAAAAAACGGGGTGAAAAAGTGACGGGTGACGAGATGATCCCTCCAGAAGCCTAAAACAAAGGCTATTATTCACTATTTTTTGGGGTTTCGGGGTCCCAAGAAAAAAAATACCGAAAATGGACCGGGGTGCCCGTAAGGTAAAAATATGAACCCAGACCAAAGGATTCGGGGTGAAAAGGTCATACGAGGGATTATAACAAGGCCTTAGATGATCCCATATAAGGTTGTTTTTCCCCTCTTTGGAAGACGTCATAAGAGGTGTTTAGGGGCTGAAACTGATCGTGGGGGGGTGTCGTGGTGTTCTATAGCACGTGGTAAAAAAACGGGGCGAAAAAGTAACGGGTCCCGATACGGCCTCTCAGGAAGCCTGAAACAAAGGCTATTATTCACTGTTTTTTGGGGATCAGGGGTCCCGGAAAAAAAATCCCGGAAATGGACCGAGGAGTCCGTAAGGTAAAAATATGAACCCAAACCAAAGAATTCGGGGTGAAAAGGTCATATGAGGGGTTATAACAAGGCCTTAGACGATTCCATATAAGGTTGTTTTTCCCCTCTCTGGAAGAGGCCATAAGAGGGATCATAAGTGGTGTTTAGGGGCCGAAACTGATCGTGGGTGGTGTCGTGGTGGTCCATAGCACGTGGTAAAAAAACGGGGCGAAAAAGTAACGGGTCCCGGTACGGCCCCTCAGGAAGCCTGAAACAAAGGCTATTATTCACTGTTTTTTGGGGTTACGGGGTCCCGGAAAAAAAATTACCGAAAATCGACAGGGATGCCCGTAAGTTAAAAATATGAACCCAAACCAAAGAATTCGGGGTGAAAAGGTCATGTGAGAGATTATAACAAGGCCTTAGACAATTTCTTATAAGGCTGTTTTTCCTCTCTCTGGAAGAGGCCATAAGAGGGATCATAAGTGGTGTTTAGGGGCCGAAACCGATCGTGGAGGATGCTGTGGTGGTCCATAGCACTTGGTAACAAAATGGGGCGAAAAAGTGACGGGTCCCGGGATGACCTCTCAGGAAGCCTGAAACAAAGGCTATTATTCACTATTTTTTGGGGCTCTGTGTTCCCGGAAAAAAAATCCCGGAAATCGACCGGTGTGCTCGTAAGGTAAAAATAGGAACCAAGACCAAAGAATTCGAGGTGAAAAGGTCATATGAGGGATTATAACAAGGTCTTAAGACGATTATATATGAGGTTGTTTTTCCCCTCTCTAAAAGAAGCCGTAAGAGGGGTCATATGAGGTCTTTAGGGGCCGAAACTCATTGTGGGGGGTTCTGTTGTGGTCCATAGCACGTGGTAAAAAAAAGGGGGCGAAAAAGTAACGGGTCCTAGTACGGCCCCTCGGGAAGCCTAAAACAAAGGCTGTTATTCACTGTTTTTTGGGGTTACGGGGTCCCGAAAAAAAAATTACCGGAAATCGACAGGGGTGCCCGTAAGGTAAAAATATGAACTCAGACCAAAGAATTCGGGGTGAAAAGGTCATATGAGGGATTATAACAAGGCCTTAGACGATTCCATATAAGGTTGTTTTTCCTCTCTCTGGAAGAGGCCATAAGAGGGATCATAAGTGGTGTTTAGGGGCCAAGACCGACAGTGGAGGGTGCTGTGGTGGTCCATAGCACTTGGTAAAAAAACGGGGCGAAAAAGTGACGAGTCTCGGGACGACCCCTCAGAAAGCCTGAAACAAAGGTTATTATTCACTGTTTTTTGGGGCTTCGGGGTCCCGAAAAAAAATTCTCGGAAATTGAACGGGCTGCCCGTAAGGTAAAAATTTGAACCCAGACCAAAGGATTCAGGGTAAAAAGGTCATATGAGGGATTATAACAAGGTCTTAAGACGGTTCTATATGAGGTTGTTTTTCCCCTCTTTAAAAGAGGTCGTAAGAGGGATCATATGAGGTCTTTAGGGGCCAAAACTGATTGTGGGGGGTTCTATTGTGGTCCATAGCACGTGGTAAAAGAATCGGGGCGAAAAAATGATGGGTCCCGGGACGGCCCTTTCCGGAGGCCTAAAACAAAGGTTTATTCACTGTCTTTTTGGGTTCCTGGGTCCCGGGAACAAAAAATGCCCAAAATTTTCTGGGGTTCCCGTATGGTCATTATATGACCCTTGACCAAGAGATTTGGGTTGAAAAGGCCTTAAGAGGGATGAGAAAAAGGTTTTAGACGGTTCTCAGGAGACCTGTTTTTCTCATATGCGGAAGAGCTCATAAGAGGGATCATTAGCGGTATTTGAGGGCCAAAATCGATCTTGGGGAGTTCTTTGATGGTCCATAGCATGTGGTGAAAAAACAGGGAGAAAATAAGACGGGGCCCGGGACAACCCCTCTAGAGGCCTCAAACCAAAGGCTTTATTCAATGTTTTTTGTGGTTTCGGGGTCCCGGGAAAAATAATGCCAAAAAATTTCCGGGGAACCCCTATGGGCAAAATATAAGCCTAAACCACGCGATTCGTTGTGAAAAGTCCCTTAGGATGTCCCGTGAGAGCGAAAAAATTGTTTTTACGTTCTTTCGGAAAAACAACCGATGTGGAAGAGGGATGGTCATAGGAAAGGAATCCTATGAACGGAGTGAACATAACAATTTTTTAGGCTAAGGAATTAATGAGAAAAGAAAAACATTTATTCATTGTTTCATAGGAAGAATATATCTAGGATAAGAAAAATAATATTAAATAAACAAATTTATATAAAAAAAAATTATGTTAAATTTATGATTATTCATTGTTTCATAGATATATTCATTGATTCATATATTCATTCATTCATAGGACTGAAGGAAATCAAATAAAATACAAGACTGAGTTAAGGCAGAAAAAGTACAGTTTATCTGCTATATGAGCAGCACAAAATTTTCCCTAATATAGCCATCTTGCCCATCTATAGGAAGAAGGTGTTGGAAAGCACCCTTCCTGGCCACTGGATGAGGCATTAGCCCCATCCAGAGCCCCGCACTATTTCCATCGTTCCCATAGTCCCTCCTTATAATTTTTTTATCGAATTTTAAAAATTAAATGTAAATAGGTGGGATGATGGATAATAGTGTAGGACGGTAACCCCATTTTTCATTACTCGAGCGCTACTTTGTGGCGTCTAAGTAATGACAAATGGGGTTACTGGTCTGATAATCGCTCTCCTTTATTGTCCGTCTTAACAAATACAACAATTAAGACGAACGTCAAAGTAGAAGAGGGGGGTTGTCAGGCGTGGCTGAAGATGAAGGCGAAGACGAAGTTCCAGATGAAGAATAATATATGCTTTATGTCGTGGTGTTGCAATACAGTTAACTCACAGTACTGCAATATTTCTTGCTATTCGATGCCGTCTTATACACTTATGAGTTATGACCTTTCACATGTCAAGTAATTCTCTAAAGGCACTCTATTGACTTAAAGGAATACTATAAAAATTTCTGTCATTTTGTTTTGAGTCTCCTAAAATCCAGAAAATTTTGAATTATAGGTTTTGTTTTTGGATTTTAGTAGGTGTCTTAGGCCTCACCTCCTTTTATCAGATCCCTTTTCGTCTCATCTTTCTACCATGTGTTTTAACTTTGAGGTAAATTGGGGATACCGCAAGGTCCAAGAAAAATTGGTTAATAATGTTAGTGTCCCTTGGGTCAAAAGATGAACCCTGAAAAGCTACACGGGATTCAAAAGGGTATAAGACCGTCAAAAGAGCAAGAAAGACCAGTATGCCTCTAGTTAGAAAACTTAACATGTATTTTAGAAGTTGAACCTATGCATGAGCATCCCGAAGTTACCTAAAGCACATGGTAAAAAGACGGGGAGAAAAGGAGACGGGACCCGAAATGTCCCCGCGAATGCTAAAAATGAAAGGTATACACAATTTTTAGGAATTTCGGAGTCTCGAAAATTTTACATAGTTTTGGGTGAACAAATGGCCCTTCAACAACTACTTAGCAAACGAATTATCGTGGGAGCAAAAAAGACTATTGCGTCCTTGACTCAAAAATATAATATGGAATTAACTTAATAAACTTTTAGAGGATAAAACCGGGCATAAGGCATCCCGAGTCAACAGCATATAAGAGAAATTTGGGATGAAAACGAGTCGGAGTCCAAGAAGGTTCTTTGGAAGCGGAAAACAGACTTTAAGTCACAATTTTTGGGGATCCCTTCAATGTCTCATCTTGCTGCTGCAAACCTTAATTACTTAATGAAGTTTTGTTGAATGGGAGTTCAAGCCACACAAACAGTCACACAGATATAGTTGGACAAACTAAGTAGAAGAAAGGCACAACTGATATTAGATCTCACAAACTACATAGATTAAAAATAACTCGATTTGGCTTATGGATGCCACATCGATTTTTATTACTTGCACAGTTATACACATCCAACACAAAGTGCACACGCCAAAAGGTAAACATTATGATCCTCAACAACATAGCCAAATTTCCAAAGTTAACCTATAAAAAACCTTGACCGTCTTTTCTACGGTCGTTCTTCCAAGACTGCAATATTTCATCTGCTAGAGGCAACTCTGGATCTCTTAAATCACGGACTTCTGTATCCCAGATATCATCGTCTTCAGGCCTTACATTTGCATCAATAGCATCTTGACAATGTGAACGCCAATGTAGAGAACTCTCACCCAAATAAGCTGATTCATCAGAAATCAAGCCAACAAAGTTCGGCAACTTGCTGCACGAGCTGGTTTTGTCATCTTCATCAGAATCATAATCTAGAAAAATGTCATGCAATTGCTTCATATCTCGCATGCCATCACTAGATCGACCAGCGGAGTTTTTATCTTGGTTAGAGTCATCATTTAACAGCTCTTGATGCCCAGCAATGCAAAAGGCATTTCCTCTATTGTCATTAATATCCTCTATCACATTTGAATCAGTGGCCAAACTGCAGAAAGAGTGCAATGCTTTAAGCAGTTCAGAGGCCGTAGATTCATTCGGAATTCCAATTTCAGCAAGTAAATATAATAATTTCGTAAGGTGTTCGTTGCTTATTCTATCCTTATTCTTCTCAAAAAGACCAGTCCAGTCTTTCTCCTTTAACTGAAATGGAGCATGTGCCATTGAATTAACAATTTTAGCAGCTTGCTCATAGTCATCCAAGATCAATGCCTGACAGATCATTTCAGTAAATACCATTGGATGCGGAATTTCTCCAGCCTCCAAAGTTGTTTCAAAGGCATGCTCCAATAAATGCCACTGCACAAAAGATGAAAAGGTTACAGACAGAAACCTGTAAACACTAACACTAAACAAATACAAACTACAAGCTTAGATTTTTTTGTGAAGATATTCAGTTTAATTGCTTCACCTTGCCCGCTTTTGATGCCTCAACAAGGAGTGTAGCGTATTTTCCCTGATCAAGCTTGTATCTTGACAGACACATGTCCTTGTAAACATACTCAAAGTATTCCCACTGGTGCGCACGAGCTGATGCTTCAAGCACTGCTCCGTATGTGTAGGCATCTGAGATCACAGGTGTGTCATCATCACCCAAAAACGCATTGCCACCAACCTTGATTTTTTCAAATAATTCCTTGACCTTCAAAAACATATCATTACACCCATACACCTTAAGCATGGCATTTACTGTTCCAATGTTTGGAGGGCAATGATCTAACATGTGCTCAAAAATAGACGCGCAATCATCAATATATCCGCCCTCCATAGAAGACATGATCATGCCAGTGAAGGTCACAGCCAGTGGTTTTGAAAGCCGCAATTGCTTCAATTTCTCAATCTAATTATATCAAGGGATTACCATAATTTTCAAGCAGAAAGTGCAACAGAAGTTTCATAATCATCACCATCAAATAACTAAAATCAATATAGCAGCTCACCTCCATCATAGCATCTGGCCACCTTCCTTTATTACAAAGGCAACAAGCTAGTTCATAGTACACGCTAGCTGATCCCTTTATTCCCCTTCGTTCCATGTCCCGGACTATATGCACAGCTTCATCAACTTTATTTTCCTTCCAGAACGTTCTGACAAGAACTAAACAAAACCCAGGAGTGAGCCCATCATGCAAGCTACTTCGAGGAGAAAAAACTAAAGATGGGGGACATACAAACCAAATAACCAATACCTTTGTATGTAAGAGCATTTGGAGACTTGCCACTGTTTTCCATTTTTTGAAACAACTCGTGAACTAGGTCATACATTGAAGAGTGTAGCATTGTCTATAAAAGACACATTAGCAGAGTTTGAGCAGAGTTATTTGATCTTACAACATTTAACAAGAAGAGAGAATGTTTATACCTCCATTGCAAGTCCATATGTAGCACTATTAGGTTTCAGACCAGATTTCCTTATTTGTTCAAATACCCATGAGACCCCCTTCCAATGATGAGAAGGGACACAAGCATTCAGTACCTGCAATATACTCGCAATTTTCAACTTGCATGCAGTAAAAACCAGAAGTATAAAATGAAAAAACAGCATTTTCTTACAGAATTGAACACTACTATATCAGGTTGCAGAGAGGGATCCCAGCTCTTGGAATGCATATTCTTGATATTTTTTGAAGGCTTCTCCTTCATATGCTCGATAATGCTCATAAGCTCCCTCACCATTCCAGCTTGACCGAGAGTCACAGCTATACAGTGGTATGCGGCCATATCAGGATAAATGTGGCAATCCCCCTGAGGCACTTAAAGTGAAGACCTCATCCAAACACCATATAAACTTCAGAATGACACTTTTAACACTATCTAAAAATTTGAAAGTCTCATTACAAGCATTTGGTTGAAGATTCGGAGAGCATCATGGGGTTTTCTTGAGTTCCCAAGAACTGCTAGTAATTTTGTGTATACAAACCTATCGTAGACACAAAAGTAGAACAAAATCACAAGTCGGAAATCGGAACCCAGAATTTCAGACAAAATCATAAAAGCAATCTTCCATCATCATTACCACTTCTATTCAGCTACACCACTATAGAGTTATATTACATAACTTCAAAATTTGCATTTGACAACACCCCTCAACTTCTATTATAACATCAACTAATATAACACTCAACTATCAAATGAAAATCAAATGTACAACAAAATTATACCTTCTTTTATAATGTTTATGCTCTTTTCTGCTATACACCCAATCCACAACCTCCATAGCCTGCCTCCAACTTCCTCGATCACCAAGTCCTCCAACGATCCTAAGCAGCTGATTTTCAGTAAATGGCAATTGTGACTGCTTCATCATTCTTGTAAACTTCCAATCCTTCCTAGTTATGTCGCGAGCACTGAGTCTGCATACCCAAATCATTCACCATTAGAAAACAGCAAATTCATACTAAAATTCAAAGTTCAAAGATAATTATAATAACCTGTCAACCAGAATCTTTATAGCTTCAGCTTCACTAACCCGCCGCGGAACAAATGACTCGTTCACCCTTCCACCTTCTAGCATACCTTCTTCTAATTCAATATCATCATCCAAAAAAGTAGACAAAGCATCAGCCTTTCTCTCTTGAAAAATCAAACCCAGTTCTTTCAAATGCTCAGACTTCAATTTCCCGCCAAAATTAGGCTCATTTCCTTCATACCCACTTGACAACTCCCTCAATTTCTCTCTTCCAAAAGACTCCCAAGGCTTTCCCGCCAAATTAGAGCCCTTGGATTTGGAATCAAGGGCTCTGGTGAAATCCCTGTATTCTTGAGATAAACTTTGGAAGTAAGATTCGTGTGAGAGGGCTTCTTTCTGGGGAAGTGTGAGGGATTCATATGTTGATTGAGAAGATGATTGTTTTTTGGATTTTCTGAGAGTTTTTTGGAGGTGTTTTTTGCGGAGGGTGTGGATGATTTTTGGGGTTGGAGTTACGCCTTTCTTTAGAAGTCGATCTTTGATGTGTTGGCTAAGTGGGTCCACTGAATTGCAGCTTTTGATTGCCGGAACTCTGGCGAAGGCCTCCATTGGTGGTGGTACGACAAGGTGAAAATGAGGTGCTTAGGGTTTAATGGAGGTTTTTTAGTTCACCCGTTTGTGTTTTATCTTCTTAATGGAGGAAGGGGACTAGAAGAGCGACTGGAGGTTACTTTCTAACCGTTGTTTGATTTCATTTGTTTGGCAAAAAAATAAGTTCAACCAAAAAATAAAAGACAGCAAGATTGTTCGGCAATTTATGTTATATAATCGACTGTATTTTGCACTATATATTAAAAACATGTTCATAAGTCGATAGTAGTATATTTATCGTTTTACTAGGCACATAAGAGCATTAATATTGGTGGGTTTTTTGGTTTCTCATTTAAAGAAAAAAAAAATGAAAAGGGAAACTTCCCATCAATGTTGAAAGTTTCTCTTACCTCAACTTTAGATGGGGAGGTTAATAATAAGGGAAGCATCCCAAATCAAATTGGTCCTACATATAATACAAACGGCTATTTCACCATGTATCCCTGAACTATTGCAAAATGCACCAAATGCCCTTATTATTTTAAAAATGCACGAGATACCCCTAAACAATGTAAAAAGTACACGATATACCCTTATTGCACAACGGCGTCAAATAAACAACCGTTAACTCTTTCATCATCATCCTCACCTCCTTCTCCTTCAATCCAAAATTAATTCACCTTCATATTCAATAAAAAAAAACAATCATTCACTTACTTCTCTTTCAATTTCACTATTTAATTAAACCTCCATTTTAAAATCAATCATATCATATCAAATCTTGATGGTTCAAAAATGATGTAAATTTATAAAAACTTCATCTTCTTCCTGGAAGCCCCAACAATCTGATCACCCACAACAACGACGCCACTTTTGTCATCAATTCTACAAATATTGTTGACCATTAACTTTATCTTCTTCCCTAACCATATATTATTCATTTCTTCCTCCGTCTCATCCATTCCTCATGCATCTCTTTTGCTCAAAATCATTGTCGATTTTCAATTTGATATTGCTAAAACCGCAATACGTCTCATTCAACATGTTTCTTATGTTGATTATTGGTTTTGATTTTTTGGGTCTATAATTTGGATGGTTTTGTTGGTTAAAGTTTCGCTTTAAAAAAAAAATTGATGCAATTGTAGCTTGTTACTCCATTTAAACTGCATGACCATATTTTAGAAACACCCTTAGATGAAATACGCAAGCAACTTTTTGAAATGCATAGAGTAGAATAGAGAATTTTGTGAGAGAAGGGTATCCTTTTTGTTTATGGAGATACAAAAAGTGCTTGTACCATCTAAATGATTTGAGGTCTTGATTCTCTTGAATATCAACCAAGAGCCCAAGACTTCAAAGAAATGCCCCCAAAGATCCCAGTAAAACTCTGAGATCAAGCATATACTTCTTCCATCATTCTCAAATCACAATCATGTTTACATTCTGAACTCTACTAAAGCACCGCAATAACAAACAGAAGAGACAGATACATACACCATCAACATGTGTGAGAAACTTTTTTTGTTTGTTTGAGGGGGATAACAGATACGCAGCTAAAAACCACACAAAGTGTCCTCTCATTCATAAGCAAAATCTAATTTACATCACAGCAAAACTCTATATGAAGGATATCAACACAGCCACCAAAGTTTTAATGGTTTACTAATCAACAGGATTCCAGAAGAAACATAAACACATAAATTCAGGGGATACGTCTTCCATTTAGCTCTTTGATTTAGAGTGCTTCACCAGCCAATCAATCACCGCATCAATGTTTGTAGAGTTCTTGCATGAAATCATAAAGCAGCATACCTCTCTATCTGTAATTGACTTCAGATCCCTGCACAAGAAAAAATCTTTTATAGTGAGGATACAAGTGTGGCAAATATATTAGACCAACAGGTTCACAAACAGGACTAGAAAGCTCACTTAAGGCAACTTTATCGTACATAAGTAAAAAGTCGATTGATGTATTGCAAGAGAGAAATCGCTTACATTTGATCCATAAGAGCTTCTTTTGAAAGAGCTCCAGCCTTGTCAATTTTATTTCCTAGAACCAGCAGAGGGATGCCGCTCAAAGAGGTTTTACTAAGCAGATCATGAAGTTCACTTCTTGAAATGCTTATGTTATCATGATCAGCAGCATCGACAACATAACTGCAACAGAATAAATTCATGCATCATGAAGCTCCAAACTTTGATTATAAAAATAAGGAGCCTTATCTAACCATTTAACAAGAGTTCTAATTTGAAAGATGAAAAAAATCATAATTTGGACAAAGTTTTTGGTGCTAGGGAGCCACAAGGGCGGTTGATGAGATTTGATCCAGGGATCTCCTAGAATCGAGAGGGAAGCTCTAACCAACTAAGTTATCTCTCATTCTCACAATTTGGACAATATAGTAAAAAATGCAAATTGATTTTCATTGCATACACTCACAAAACAATTTGTCATTATATAAACTATAATTCAGAGCGTAATCAGCTAATGCACCATAATATCCACATAAAAATGATCATGTATGAAACAATCAAAAAGAAGAATGCTAATGCAATGCAAGGAACTGACAAGTACAGTATAGTTCTACCACATCGTTTGGAGAAGTGATCAAGTGGAATTAGAATAGGAGGGAGGGGGACAGAAAGGAATATATCAATCAATCAATTACAGCCTTAATCCCAAAAAAAGGGGGATAGAAAGGAATATAAAATTATTAATAACCAGAACCAGAAAGACAATAATAACGATTAAATTTGTCAAGTGTTTGAGCTAGGTAACAAGAGTGAATCACTCAAAGCTTTAAACTATTGTTAGTTGCAGTTGCATTCTCACATTATCAGTCAACACATTTCCATTTTTGCTTTTAGTTTTCAGCTGAGATTTCAATACTTTCCTGCAAACAAATTAAGTAAATCTGTACTAAAGTACCAAAGGTAAGATGCAGTAATATAGCACGAAAACTAGCAGCACAAGATATTGAATCCAGCCCGGACTTTGGACTACCAGAAACTCAGAAAGGCAGAAAACCATGGACATCTTTTACACAAAGTACTTCATATTTTATTGTAGGTGAGTGCATGTACCATGCTCAGCATAGACCTATGAGTGTAACCAATCCTCAATCTGCATCCATCTATCGAAAACAAAACACACACAAGCCTAAAAGTTTGCTTCCATTCATTTTGAGTTCTATTGACAAATTATTACAGAGTTCACATCAACTGAGCAACAAAAGTCCCAAAATTACAGAACTTGAAAAAAAAATTCATTGTATCAAGAGACACTCATAAACATCGACAAGCAGAATAAAATTGCATCAAAGAAATGCAGCATATCAAATAAAGGACAGCTCAAAAGATAATCCAAGCAAAATAGCAAATCAGCCAGACGAAAAAAGCTAAAAAAGAAGACATTGATACAAAAAGAGACAGAGAAGTCTCTTACACTATAGCAGAGACAGCACGGCAATATCTCTCCCACATACTACGAAACCTTGGTTGACCTCCAAGATCCCACAATTTTATTGTAACATTCCCTTTGGTTACCTTCTTCATATTGAAACCAACCTGAACATGAAAACCATATTGTAAATTGCATTCAAAGAAGAACCAATTCCAGTAAGGCTTCTTAATCACAAGTAAATCGCTTTAAGTACAAAAAGTAAATCTACTAAATGAACAAGAACAAGCATTAGCTTCAAGCTAAATAATACATACGGTCGGGATCATATCTTCACTATATCCTCCGGTTGCCACAACGTTTACAAGAGAAGTCTTCCCTGCATTCTGAAGTCCTATCAAAGAAAGCTCCATTTCTTGCTTGAAAAAGAGGCTGCAGAAAGATAGCATGAAGTTTGTAACTCAAAGGTGCAATAACAAAAGCCAATACAAAGATAAAAACAATCACATTGAAGTATAGAACAAAGCTTTAAAGAGGATCTTATTAGTGTTCGAGGTAATCCAATTACAACTTTTCAAATCTCATAGGACAATTAAATCTCAGGAATGTTATTCCTATGCTAAGCATTATACTTATACTCGCAAAAGATTCATCTTGCTCTTATGGTCATACCTAAAGTACACAACTTTCACCCTCACATATAATTGTTTCTAAAATGGATTACAATTTCCCTATGACAATTATCCATACGCCTTGATTTCTGATTCCCATTAGTCATACGTAGCCGAAAACTATAATCGACTTATGGAACAACTACCCAATTAACAACACAAAAATGCAACATAGCCAGCACAATTCAATAGCATGACAATGATTGAGAAGCAACTGAAATTAACTTGCTCTTTCTGTTGCGACAATTTCTAGGGTTTACTAAATTAAATCAAATTACCAAATCTTTCTTAATGCAACTATACCTACCAAACCATAATTTTCTCTTGTGATACATCATCTGATATAACAAAGTCAAAATTTCACTCATTTATAGGTTTAGGTTTCATGTGTTTTCAACTCAATTCAAAACAATTACCCATAACAAATCCAACAACCCGAAATTCAAACAATCAAACAAAAAAGTTCAAATTTTCAAACTACNGAGACAGAGAAGTCTCTTACACTATAGCAGAGACAGCACGGCAATATCTCTCCCACATACTACGAAACCTTGGTTGACCTCCAAGATCCCACAATTTTATTGTAACATTCCCTTTGGTTACCTTCTTCATATTGAAACCAACCTGAACATGAAAACCATATTGTAAATTGCATTCAAAGAAGAACCAATTCCAGTAAGGCTTCTTAATCACAAGTAAATCGCTTTAAGTACAAAAAGTAAATCTACTAAATGAACAAGAACAAGCATTAGCTTCAAGCTAAATAATACATACGGTCGGGATCATATCTTCACTATATCCTCCGGTTGCCACAACGTTTACAAGAGAAGTCTTCCCTGCATTCTGAAGTCCTATCAAAGAAAGCTCCATTTCTTGCTTGAAAAAGAGGCTGCAGAAAGATAGCATGAAGTTTGTAACTCAAAGGTGCAATAACAAAAGCCAATACAAAGATAAAAACAATCACATTGAAGTATAGAACAAAGCTTTAAAGAGGATCTTATTAGTGTTCGAGGTAATCCAATTACAACTTTTCAAATCTCATAGGACAATTAAATCTCAGGAATGTTATTCCTATGCTAAGCATTATACTTATACTCGCAAAAGATTCATCTTGCTCTTATGGTCATACCTAAAGTACACAACTTTCACCCTCACATATAATTGTTTCTAAAATGGATTACAATTTCCCTATGACAATTATCCATACGCCTTGATTTCTGATTCCCATTAGTCATACGTAGCCGAAAACTATAATCGACTTATGGAACAACTACCCAATTAACAACACAAAAATGCAACATAGCCAGCACAATTCAATAGCATGACAATGATTGAGAAGCAACTGAAATTAACTTGCTCTTTCTGTTGCGACAATTTCTAGGGTTTACTAAATTAAATCAAATTACCAAATCTTTCTTAATGCAACTATACCTACCAAACCATAATTTTCTCTTGTGATACATCATCTGATATAACAAAGTCAAAATTTCACTCATTTATAGGTTTAGGTTTCATGTGTTTTCAACTCAATTCAAAACAATTACCCATAACAAATCCAACAACCCGAAATTCAAACAATCAAACAAAAAAGTTCAAATTTTCAAACTACTACCACATCTATGATGAAATTTCCTCCAATACACACAAAACATTACCAAATTCAATCGAATTGCACAAACATTACAGCAAAATTAAATTCAGAAAAACAAAAAAAAAAAATCAATAAAATTATAACCACAAATTAAATTAATAACATCCATAAACAAGATTAAGGCGGAACGAATTACGAAAAGGACAAGAGCGGAAATTCAAACCTTCGAAGCCAATTGAGGAAAGCTTCCCAGATGCCCATGGCTGTTGATGATGTTTTTTCTTTATTATTATTATTATTATTATTATTATTAATATTTTGGTAATTTAAGAGAGAGAAAGATAATGATGATGTTGAAGAGAGAGATCTATGGAAACACTCACAGAAACTCTCCCTCTCTCTTTTTTTTCATAAAAATTGACCCTTCTCGTCTCGGATTACCTTTTCTGCTCCTAATTGAAAACGAGACCCAATTTCTTTTGTTTTTATATTTTTTTTTATTTTTCCTTCCTATTACTGGTAGGGTACAAGTGGAGGAATTTAAGTGGCTCAAAAGGACCTACAATTATTGGGGTCCTAATTTTAAATGAATCAACATTATATTTTTAACAATTAAGATATTCAATTAAAGATGGTGCTCGTTTCAAAAATTGTCAACTAATGAATTGTAATTTTTTTTATAATGTTCCATATAATTTAATGGATATTGTGATATTGTCCCTCAATTCCAACCATAGTGTGAAGGGCTTATTTATATTTACCGATAACAATTAAACTAAATTAAATCGTACTGAACTAAACTAATTGAAGCTGAATTAAACTAATTATAGTTGAATCGAACTAAAAAAGAACCAATACCAAGTTAAGATAATCCTACTCTCCTAGTGGCCTACCTACTAAAGGCTAAAAGCCTATAACAGATACATAGTAATAATCGTGATTTGTGAAGAGAGGGCCGTAATTATAGACAAAGTATTATACGGCGTAGTATATTTTTATTTCAAAATTAATGTACTAATGTGGGCCCAAGAATGATTTGGGGTGAAATTATACGGACTCCAAAATATACGTGGTATTCAATGTGTGGACCAATAAAAAAGGCAAGTCGCATTATCTAATCCTATTCGCAGACTACGGCAGTGTGACAGTTTATTGGAAAATGCTTGAATTGGTTTGGCGAATGTGTATATTACGCATCATGAAGGGAGTGGACGCTTAAAGCAGCTGTACACATGTCTGACAGCTTTGCTTATCTGGCAATCACAGATCAGCAAAGTCGGCTACTGGATGCATTGGCCTTTTTATTTTTCAGAAAAGCCCATAAAAAACCTAAATGGGCCCTAAAAAAGATGATTGTAAATTGTTATTAGTGAATTAGTGGTATGCTAATGCTATACTAAAATGACTAGTACCCTTTTCCATAAGGTAAAGACCGATGGGTTTACCTTGGTCCATGGATCCATGAATCCATAATGTGTGGGCTTGGCAATGTGTTATAAAGTATTAAACTTTCTCCCTTAAAAATTAAAATTTGATAATGTTTTCTTGGGATAGTCCCTAGAAATTTGCAACACTTACAAATATATTTGTGTTCTTTTGATTTACTATATTTTTTCCCACAAATATAAAATATTTCAATTAGTTCGACGACTTTTATCTCACATTAACTTTAGCTAATCAACAATAAAAAGTAAATTTCTCTAATTTTGCAAATATTGGAGGACAAAGGGAGTAGGCATCGGGTTTTGCATATACCTTAAACTCTTTGTTGGTGTTCTTTACCATTTGAATTGATCGGTTACATTGATTTGATTTGGGTGCTCTTATAAGACATGATCAAACTTTAAATGTGTTTGTAGGTTGGACCAACTAGCCATGATTTTAAGAAACAATAAGAATTTATTACATTATTATAAGTTATTACAATGCATTGGGTTTATCAGTCCTTTTTATAAGTTATTTATACCTAAGTTTAAAAGTGGAAAAAATAAATCCGGGTCTGCAAGGCAATTGTGTATGCAATCGTGGTCAATATGATCTTTGAGTCAACAACTAATAATGTTCTTTAAGTCTGGAAAATTTTGTAGTTTTGCTAATGGCTTTCATCTAATTAAGTAAAGTGGAGTAACAACTAACAATAACCTTTTGCAAGTGGAGAGACATGGAGTAATTTGTGGAAGAAGAATAACGTCTAGTAGTGATGAATAAAATGATCATATTAGAGAGAAATTAGCAGCACTCACTGATTGAATAAATCCATAAAAAAATAAAATAAAATAAAATAAAACAACAAAAAAACAAAAAAGAAAGTATAAAAAATTTATTATATTTTAAAATTAATAAATATACATGATGATCAATATACTATGCAACAAAATTTAAAATTGAAAATTAAGTTTGTTTTATGGCTTTTAGATTTTTTTTTTTGAAAGGAATGACTTTTAGCTTACATACATAAAAATCATGCTACTTTTATTATTTTCCGTAATAAAGAAATATTAGTTGTAACATTACCTAACTTTTTTAAAAAAACAGAGACACATTAGCAAATTGGACTATACACGAGTCACTCCTATATATATTACTCTTTCTTATGAAAATTATGCATTACACATATGTATCATGTATGTATGTTGCATTATGACAAAAGGTAAAGAAAGTTTGAAAAAGTTAAGCCGTAAACGTATGAAAGTAGTAGTAGAAGTAGAAAAATAATAATCTGGAAAATAAAAGGAATGGAGGCATTACTTTGGGGGGTTTGATTCGTTTCTCACCCCATAATTTATACCTCTCTTTGATCTTCAATCTATTTGATTCATCAAATTAAACCTTCCCTTCCCAATTCATTCATTCCCCCCAAAACCAAGGCCACAAGCTATTCTTACCTCACCAAACAAGCAACTCTCACACACAAACAAACACACTACTCTCTCCTTAATTTGTTTTCTCTCATGTCAATACACAAAAAACAAGTCATCCATAATAATAAGCTATTCTCATTTTATCAATTGATAGTTTGTGACACTGGGACATAAACTCGGGCGTTTTATTAATTGTCAATGTCCAAATCCAAACTATTTCTTGATTTTAATACCACCTTCTGTTTCATCTCCTTTTCATTAGTCTTTTTCGCCTCCTCGTCGTTGTCGTCTTCAGACTTTCATAGACGTGATCCTTTACAACATTTTGGATTTTATGACGGGGGTTACAATCTTCAAAACAAACATTACTGGGCTGTAAGTTATATATATATATATATATAAT
>PYUH01000164.1:155471-173228 GCA_016808085.1 Suaeda aralocaspica
ATATATATATATATATATAATATGATTGATTCCCCTGTTTATTTGTTCAAATGTAAATTGTAATTGTCTTGTTCTTTTTATGTGTTGCTCTGTTTTCAGTCAGCGGTGTTTACTGGAGTTCATGGATATGCATTAGCTGGAGTGTGGATGATGTGTGGATTAGGATGTGGGATTTTCTTGATTACCAAGACTAATGTTTGCAGTAGCACTCATTCTTCCACTGTTAATCATACAAATAATTCAGAATTCTCAGATTTTTTGTTGGTGTTATTGGTTCTATTGTTCACGCTCCTTGCCATGTAAGTGTTTCATTCCCTTTTGATTATTTTCGTATTGTTGAAAAATACATGAATTTCATGATGCATTGCAAATTACATTGCCTAATTCTTGTGAAGTTTTCTTCTTTAGCCAATATTTTGGGTTGTTAACTTGTTAAGGCTTTTAGGGAGATATAACGTGTAGTGTAACAGTAAAAACATATTTAGTGTAACACCATTAGAAACTGTATATTCGCTATGCTTTTGTTGAGGGACATTTGGTGATCTTATAAGTTTGTTGAACTATAATAGTGTGCTGAATACTTGAATAGTGAAGATGAAAACCTCAAGGGGCAACATATATATACACAGTTGTTACTCTAGGGGTAGTTAGCTAGGCAATTCCCATGGGAAATTTGGGTGTACAACGGAGTTAGTGATATATGTAACTGACTTGTAGTACTCCGTTATTCATTCAAATTCAAGTCTAATTGTATGTCCATTAAATTTACGTGAGTGTGATGAGCTTATGAGCATAGATTGAAACATTTGTTAGTGCACTTGTAAGCGTATTTGCTCTTTGTATACCTAAAGTCGATCTTGCCTTTGTTACTATGAAGGATTGCAACAGGATTCGTGATTGCAGAAAATCAGAAAGCTTTGCATACAACAATCAAGTTGAAAGATACAATCCTAGGGGCAGGTAACCAAGCTCGTCGTACAATCCACAGAATAAACAAAGTAATGCACAATATTCAATCTCTTCTAAGTCCATATGATCAAAGTACTTCCAATCTGTTGAACACCACTAGCCAACAGCTTGGAAATGAATCTCACAAAATCAAAGAATTTGTTCGAAAAAATGAGCATTCCATTGATCATGCTATTCAAGCTCTGTAAGTATGATTATTACCACTTATTATAAACTTCATAATTGTCCGCAGATTTTTGTTTTGTATTCATAGCCTTAATTCCATTGTTTTCTTTTGCCTTGAAACTTACTTAGGTACATATCAAACCTCGTCATTGTGGCTGTTAACTCGATATTTTTGGTTGTCGGATTAGGTGAGGTTTTCTTACTCTTTTAGTTAATACTCCATAAACTTACTATTGTAGTTTCCTAATGCTATACTAATTAATTTTTTGCTTTGCATTGATTCAGTTTTGATCTTGCTACACTGGCACCCGGGATTCTTCATGTAAGTCCTGTTGTGCAAATTTCAGATATCGCAGTTGTAACCTGTAAATTCTGAGTACTGAATCACTTGGTCTTTCTAAGCTTCCTAACATATATACATCTTAAATAAGCTATGTTTTTCTGCTCATATTGTGTTTGCAGATTCATTTTTTTATGCTGGATATTAACAATAGCATGTTGGTTTCTGACCGGGATTGATTTCTTTTTTCATAAGTGAGTACATGTAATCAAGTTTTTTTTTTTTTTTTTTGAACTCTATAACATTTATGTAAAATTTTAAGTAAAAGATTTATAGTTTTGGTGTTTCCACTTGCCACCATCATTGTGTTAATATTGCAGTTTTGCAGAAGATACCTGTACAGCACTCCAAGAGTTCAAAGATAACCCTGTGAATAGTAGCTTAAGCTCGCTACTGCCGTGTGCTCATGCCCTAAAATCGCAAACTGTCATCATTGCCCTCGGCCAAACTGTCCACGATTTTATTACACAGGTACAAGTCTCTCTTTTTGAATCTGACAAAATACTTCATAAACATCTTTATGATTTGCACAAAATAAATGTATGTACTCCGTAGATAAAACAAGCGCCAGAGGTAAATGTATGGAATGAGACATTGAGTCAATGACTAACTTTCATTTTGAATCTCATTGTGTCTTACAGTTGAATTTAAACATGAAAATTATGCCAAAGGAGCTTGGTTTAGATGAAGCACAATATGAAAATGTGTTTGGAAACAGGAAGATTTGTGACCCTTTTGCCGGTCCACCTGACTACACATACTTAGCTGATACATGTCCCAAGCATGCAATTCCAATCAGGGAATTACCAGATGTAAGTGAAAATTACACTGCATTCTTATCCATTCAACTGCAATGCAAACAGTTACGTACGGAGTAGTATAAATGACAACAACAAATATAGTTATGGCCGTTTTATTAATACAAAAACAACAGAAGCGAGAATCGACAACGTGTAGCTGATAGCCATTTAATTAGACCATACTAGAACATACAATTTGGCGACATTATGACAGACATATTTAAGCTCAGTAATTAAGAAGTATAGATATGAAGGCATGAAAGCCTAATTAAATGTCATGATCGAGAATGTGTTAATGAAATCATAGATTATCTAATCATAAGCTTAACTAATTTGCATACAGATTCTTGCGAAATTTACTTGTGACAGTGAGATATCATCCTTGGAGTCCTGTAAAGGGGATGGAAAATTTCTTCCGAAACCAACTTATTTGATGGCAAATGCTTACATTCGATCAATTGAGTATTTGACGAAAGTTTATCCTGATTTGGAGAACCTTATTCAATGTTCTTTTGTCAAAGATCGAGTTTCGGACGTGGTTTTGCACCAATGCAAGCCATTTGAAACCCCTGCATATGGGTTATGGGCATCTATGCTGTGTCTTTCAATAAGCATGGTAGTATTGGTGTTACTTTGGTTGGTTAAAGCCTGTCAACTTCATCATGCAACATGCTTCTCCAAGTGTTTCATCACACCAAGGCACGAGGAACCCTAATGAATCAGCAATGGACCACATATACAGAAACATACAGATGATATTTGATTAGAGAGGCTGACCTATATATTTTTTCACCCTTCATAACCAATTTTTTTTTTTCATTAAAATCTCTATACTTTTTACTAATTTTGGAAGAAACATAAAGTGACCAAAAATAAGATGGGGGAGGGAGGCATTGACAAATGTAAATACTTTGTATATGTATGAGCTTCACAGGATTTTAATATGCTGAGTAATCTCGAGTTGATGAGTTGTGTATATATATTCAATACACTATCCCCTAATTGTATTCTCATTCTTTTGATCATTTCATCCACCCACTAATTAAATTCCGTACAGTCTATTTTTTTTTTTTTAAGTGTATTGTAAAAAAGCATTGTGTGGCCCTGTTCTTTTGGACTTAATTGTTTGACACTTCAGCTCAACTCAGCTCTATTCAGTTCAGTTCAGTCCTACTCAGTTCAGTTCATCTCATCTCTAATTTAATTAGTTAATTACTACTTCATTTCAGCCCACTTCAATTCAGTTCAGCTCATTTCTATTCAGTTCAATTCAGTTCACCTCTTCTCCGTTTCAGTCTAAAAGAACAGGGCATTCAGGGGATTCATAAGAGTGCAATTTTTATATATGGTAAGTGACTATTAGTTAATGATATAACCACTTACCTACATACATACTATGTATATACATAAGTTTTTAAATTAGGTCATTTTGTAAAATAATACTTTTAAATTATCTTTTATTTAAAAGTAACTTCAAAACGAAAATAGGCTTGTCTTATTCATTTTACAGTAAATTTGGCATTTGCATTGAAATTCACTCTTTCCTTTTCAATTTAAAGGAGTCAAAATCACCGAAAAATGAAGGCGACAAACCTATTCTCATGACTTTGGTGTTTTTTTTTAATAAAAAAGGTAATTTAAAGGTGTTATTTTACTAGAAGTTTTTTTAAAAGTATTACCACGTATTTCACAAAATGATCTAATTTAGAGGTGTTTTTCTTAATAATTTTTTCTTACTATAATGGGGACATATGTAGGGTTAATAGCTTCAGATGGAAAAGGAGTTGCTCTAATAGGAAGATGGGCAAAAAAAAAAAAAAATATTGTGGCTACTAATGAATTAAGATTATTTTTACAAACAAAACAATGTTAATTTCATATTATTTTTACTAATAATGAAAGTTTTGAGCGACTTTCGTTTCTTATTATTTGCAACGATTTTGACATATAGTAGCGAAGAGATATTGATAAGCGTTGCAAATAATAAAAAACGAAGGTAGTGTAAGAAATATGACTAGTATTATAGAACAAGCTTATCTGGATGTGTCGTGGCGTGATAGATATCACTGCCCTAAAGTCGAATTTGTCATGCACTCGTACACACGGCCTCTTGGCAATCGATCCCCAAGGTTACACGACGTCTACTCTAATGGTGTACTACAAAAGAGTAGAGTGAGAACTCGATCAAACAGCAATGCCCGTGAAATGTGTTTAGTTGTTTTGAGAGAAGAAGATGTTTCGTCTGTTTCTGTGTGAAGAAGAAGGATAGTATTTACAGAGGCAGCGGTGGAACATAAAATGGGAAGACTGAAATAAAAATGGTAAACCGAGATTATGGCTATATTAAAGGTGGTAATCAAGGCAAAAATCAGTGCAACAACGGTTACAATTTCAACAAAGATATTGTAACAGTCATAAACTACTAGACGGTTTTTTATCAAAAAATTAGGCACGTGTTTAAAATCCCTCGCCACACTCGCGCCACTCGCCTAAGGCCAGCCCGGCGCATACTCCTGTGTAGTCTTCAAGTCCCTCCACTATGGAACTCTAATACAATCTTGAAAGAGCTAATAATATATAAACTAAGTGAGGTGGTTTATAGTTTTCCAGTGTGGGACAATGAAGAGAGAGAAGAAAATAAAGTCCTTTTTCTTTTGAAGCAACATAAATCGAGTAATGGCAATCTATACTCCAATAGGTAGTATATAACTATACATGTAAAAAAGTTTTTTTAAATAAGAATGACTTAGGCCTGTTTACTTCAGATGAAAACAGCTGAATTGAAGTAAATAGACCGGCCTTAGCCACTTGCTATACATAAAACATGTTCTTCCACTATTCTTAACATTATGATTGATTGATCGTTAGCCGACGATCAGAATTCCATGAGGCCATGATCCTATGAAAAATCTATTGGACATTTGAATTTGTTTCTTGAAAATAAATAATATTTAAGACTTGAAGATAAGTACTGTTGTATAAGACCAATTGCTGACTGCCTGGCTGCCTAATTGCAAAACTGTTGTCTTGCTGCTCGTGCACACATGTGAGGTTTGATCAACGGACGGAAACAAATTGCCAGTACCTTGTCTTGTGATAATGGGAAGTACTGAATTACCAACAAAAAACAAACACCTAAATGCCAGGTATGGAAGAAGGATTGATTCCAAGTTCCATGGAAAAAAACAATTTTATCGGAGTATAGAGTAACTATTTGCATTGTTGTTATCACCTAAATTAATTGACATACAATGATACAATTTTATAACCTAAATTATACCGATAATATAATTTAGGCGGCTTGTTTAATCACAAATATTGTTATATTGTAGTTTATATTTAAAATAAAAATCAGTAATATATTTTCATATTTTTGTAGATGATATTTGACTTATAATTTGTTTCATTTCCTGAATGATATTTTCAATTTTTTTTTGTGAAAATTATAAATTAATATATATGACAAAAAATGATGATTATTTCATAAATATATTTTGAACAAATAATATTAGGAATATATAAATTAGTAAAATAAAAGAAAAGTGAACTTGACTAGATCAAATTGAATAAAGTTGAACTGAACTAAGGCCTTATTCTCGTCAACTTATTTTTGCTTATCTGAACGTATTTTTGCTGAACTGGACTTATTTTATTTATTTGAACTTATTTTTGCTGAANTATTATTTTTACTAATAATGAAAGTTTTGAGCGACTTTCGTTTCTTATTATTTGCAACGATTTTGACATATAGTAGCGAAGAGATATTGATAAGCGTTGCAAATAATAAAAAACGAAGGTAGTGTAAGAAATATGACTAGTATTATAGAACAAGCTTATCTGGATGTGTCGTGGCGTGATAGATATCACTGCCCTAAAGTCGAATTTGTCATGCACTCGTACACACGGCCTCTTGGCAATCGATCCCCAAGGTTACACGACGTCTACTCTAATGGTGTACTACAAAAGAGTAGAGTGAGAACTCGATCAAACAGCAATGCCCGTGAAATGTGTTTAGTTGTTTTGAGAGAAGAAGATGTTTCGTCTGTTTCTGTGTGAAGAAGAAGGATAGTATTTACAGAGGCAGCGGTGGAACATAAAATGGGAAGACTGAAATAAAAATGGTAAACCGAGATTATGGCTATATTAAAGGTGGTAATCAAGGCAAAAATCAGTGCAACAACGGTTACAATTTCAACAAAGATATTGTAACAGTCATAAACTACTAGACGGTTTTTTATCAAAAAATTAGGCACGTGTTTAAAATCCCTCGCCACACTCGCGCCACTCGCCTAAGGCCAGCCCGGCGCATACTCCTGTGTAGTCTTCAAGTCCCTCCACTATGGAACTCTAATACAATCTTGAAAGAGCTAATAATATATAAACTAAGTGAGGTGGTTTATAGTTTTCCAGTGTGGGACAATGAAGAGAGAGAAGAAAATAAAGTCCTTTTTCTTTTGAAGCAACATAAATCGAGTAATGGCAATCTATACTCCAATAGGTAGTATATAACTATACATGTAAAAAAGTTTTTTTAAATAAGAATGACTTAGGCCTGTTTACTTCAGATGAAAACAGCTGAATTGAAGTAAATAGACCGGCCTTAGCCACTTGCTATACATAAAACATGTTCTTCCACTATTCTTAACATTATGATTGATTGATCGTTAGCCGACGATCAGAATTCCATGAGGCCATGATCCTATGAAAAATCTATTGGACATTTGAATTTGTTTCTTGAAAATAAATAATATTTAAGACTTGAAGATAAGTACTGTTGTATAAGACCAATTGCTGACTGCCTGGCTGCCTAATTGCAAAACTGTTGTCTTGCTGCTCGTGCACACATGTGAGGTTTGATCAACGGACGGAAACAAATTGCCAGTACCTTGTCTTGTGATAATGGGAAGTACTGAATTACCAACAAAAAACAAACACCTAAATGCCAGGTATGGAAGAAGGATTGATTCCAAGTTCCATGGAAAAAAACAATTTTATCGGAGTATAGAGTAACTATTTGCATTGTTGTTATCACCTAAATTAATTGACATACAATGATACAATTTTATAACCTAAATTATACCGATAATATAATTTAGGCGGCTTGTTTAATCACAAATATTGTTATATTGTAGTTTATATTTAAAATAAAAATCAGTAATATATTTTCATATTTTTGTAGATGATATTTGACTTATAATTTGTTTCATTTCCTGAATGATATTTTCAATTTTTTTTTGTGAAAATTATAAATTAATATATATGACAAAAAATGATGATTATTTCATAAATATATTTTGAACAAATAATATTAGGAATATATAAATTAGTAAAATAAAAGAAAAGTGAACTTGACTAGATCAAATTGAATAAAGTTGAACTGAACTAAGGCCTTATTCTCGTCAACTTATTTTTGCTTATCTGAACGTATTTTTGCTGAACTGGACTTATTTTATTTATTTGAACTTATTTTTGCTGAATTTATTAACAATTTATTAAGGATTGAAACTTATTTTTGCTGAATTCATTAACAATTTATTAAGGATTGAAACTTATTTTTGTTGAACTGGACTTATTTTTACTGAACTGAACTAATTTTTGCTGAAAATAAGTAAAAATAAGTCATATAAAACAAGGCCTAAGTTGAAGTAAACAGATCCTTCGATTCATTCTTTTAAAGTCTTATTTGACAGTGGGGTAGCCAGTGGTTGTTGATTGTTTTACTTAGTTGATTTGACTGGTTGTATATGGTAGTTGTTTGACTAAAAACATGTTTTATGGAGTGGGTGTTAAACATTATGGTACATGATGAATCCTTTGCCATTAATATTTTACTCCACTTAATTTTTGTAATATATTTATTTAGATTTAAATGGTGGTAATTAAAGCTTTTGACTTTTGGTAAACCAATCTACATGTCAATAGCCAAACATATTTTTTGGGTTGTTCAACCATTTTAACAATCCAAATGTCAAGAATTTCGTAACCAAACACCCTCTAAATGACTAAACCTTGCTGAAGAGGGCTAATCAGTAAATCATTATGATATGCAATTTAGCATATCATAATGGCATTTTGGGGTAATATGTTAGAAATCCAAAGGTAAAATTGTCTTTTTATATGCACTTTAAGAGGTATTGTGGTAATAAATTTTTTTACTTATTTACGAAAATGTCATGTGATTTGCTATTTATACATATCATATTGATTGATTAGATATTATCCCTTGGTGAATTACTAAGGTAGAAGTGGATAAAAATAATCCAACAATAAAGCGTTTAGTTTAAGGGATATGGACAACGAGAATAAGGTAGAATAAGATTAAATTTATTTCAATCTTTTATAATTTTATACAACCGTTAGATATTATTATTTTAAATAATTTATTTTATCCTAATTATATCTATCCCTCCAACCAAACAAACAAATTCTCTTATCTGCCGTACGTGTTTATTTATTCCTATCACTCTTTTACTATCTCTCTAAACAAAATTACTCAACAAACAAAAATTTACTGAGGACTAGAGGATACGGAAAAGGCGTAAAGCCGAGTAAACGACCACTTTATGCTAACACTCAAAACCCTTCAACCGCAAGAGAGCAAAAGGAATAGAGTAAGACTCCTTTGTTTCATTGTTTCTGGGTTTAAAGTCATTATCACAATTTGATATCTGTATTAGATCCACCATTTATACTTTGACAACTTAACAACAACTTAACCTCTTTTTTCTCTCTTTTCTTCTCTGTTATTTTCCTCTAACCAACTTTTTTTTAATTTAATTTTATGCTCTAGTTCTTCCACAAATTTCTTAGACTGCTAAAAAGATGCAAATTTGCTACTAAATTCAGTGTAATTATGAGCCAATAGATGATGTCATACTAATCAATAAATTTTGAAGATTTGAAGATCTTATAATATCCCATGTCTGGAAATTCAGGTTCTCCTACTGTTCGGTTGATGTATGGTAATTGGTTTGACTTTCTACTCTTGCTCTATTTTATTTTTCTGTTTTCGTACTAGTGTTTGTTTGTTTAATTACATTAATTTGACTTTTTTTGGTGTTAAGTTTCTAATTTGAACATATTGCTGATATTTTGATTGTATTCTAACATGGGGTTGAGTTATTTAGTCAATATTCTCAATTATTTATACTTGAGTTAATCTATGTAATTGTAACATTAATTTGATTTGTTGGAATTGTTTTGGATAATGTGCTTGATTTAGAAAGTTTGATGATTTCACTAAATATTGTATCATAGTGTTTCCAATTTAGCCACTGGATCTATTAATATTGTTGATCATTTAATGTAATGTGAGCATTAATCTTGTGAGCTCATCAAACTGTCACACTTATCTTTTGTTTGTTGTACTGTGCCCACTGCAACTTAACAAAATCTATTAAATCACCTCAGATTCGCAAATTATGGCAATTTGTTGTCAAGAACTCAGGAGTTATAAATCTAGAAATGAATGATATTAGGATTATTGTGACTACTAAATACCATGATCTGAATTCTCAAGATTAATGTTTAAGATTTATTATTTGATGAAAAAAGATTTTGCTTCCCTCAAATTGTAGTTTTCTGGTGTAGTTTGGTTTTGGAGATGAAATTATTAGAAACTTGTATTTGTTTTTGTTAATGTTATATAGAACACTTTGGTGGTGACCTGCTCTTGCATCTGCATCTACATAGGTTGTATTTTCTTCATAACTGCAGCATTATCTTCAAGATTTTAAAGAAGAGTAATGAGGAGGAACAAATACAAGAAACCAACAGCTTTGCATTGCAGTGCAGGAAACAGATGTTCATTGCGTGTAGCAGTGTGTAGTGTAGTTGCGTGCTTATTTCTACTGCAGCTCTACACTCTAATTTCCCAAGATGATGACTTTACTTTGGATACACATATACGCACTAGTAAATATATTCGTGAGCTTGAAGAGGTTGATGAAGAGAACATCCGTATGCCTCCACCAAGGAAGCGTTCTCCACGTGCTATTAAACGGAAACCCAAGAAGGCCACTACCCTTGTTGAGGAGTTCCTTGATGAGTCTTCTCAAATCCGGCATCTTTTCTTTCCTACCATGAATTCTGCTATTGATCCTAACAAGGGGAATGACAGCTTCTATTACTATCCTGGAAGAATATGGTTAGACACTGACGGAAATCCAATCCAGGCTCATGGTGGTGGCGTTCTATATGATGAGCGATCAAATACTTACTACTGGTATGGAGAATATAAGGATGGACCAACGTATTATGCCCACAAGAAAGCAGCAGCACGGGTAAGTTTGTTTATGTGAATTTCCTTATGTATCAATAGTATCCTTAAACTATAGAGCCAAATTAACTTGAGATAGAAAACCTTTCAAGAAAGGATCTTAATAAAATTGATGTAAGAAGCAGTAAAATTTTTGTTAGGTGGAGAACCATTTGTCTGTGTTAACTTGTAATGTTCAAACAGCATAACCTCTCACACTTCTTTTTATGAATTTCTTCTATGATTCAAATGTTAAGAGGTCACTATATGCTTGTTGATGAAAAATGCCACTGATGTTTATGGTGACCCATCCATTGTGTTCAAAGTCTTTTTTTGTAACAAATTAGGTTCTTCTGTTTTTGCATTAATGTGTTATTGTTTAGTTACTGTATCCTGTAGCTTTTGTGAAATGTATGCTCCTAATTGTAAACACCGTATTCTACTCAATATTAACACTTTTACTTTGTGAACAATTACCGACAATGTGTTTTGCAGTTGGATAAGGTGGTGAACTTAGAGCTTGCTGCTTTTGAGTAACAGCTAACGTCTTTTCTGTTCTGGATCCCTGAAATAACTTGTGTGTTTTGGTAGAATGACCAGAGGTTTAATTTTAGAGGCAACTAATGGTGCAGCCGTTGTGTAGTATTGTTACTTTGACTTGATTATTCGTGTCGGACAAGGGTAGTGTCCGAGTGTTAAATTGTAAGTCCAAATGAGATGTTAGATGTCCATGCTCAGCTCTTTGTGTTGACAGTTCAATACAAGTACTCAAGGAGAATTGAAGAGTTAGGGTATAATGGGTAGCAATTATAAAGGGAAAGGAAGAGAAGGGAGAAATGAGGTTTCATTTTCCTTCAAAACCTTTCCAATACTATTGAGACTTAGTTTCCTAATAACAATATGGATAGAACATAGAATGTAAAGAAGAGGACAGGGAGGGCGAAGTTGGAGCTTCATATCCCCGCCAAATCTCTCCAGTGTAGAAGGATGCTGTTTATTAGCTCCTTCCCTTTCCTTGCCACGACCTCTTATCCATACGATGAGCTTGTTCCCCTTCCTTCCACTTCCTCTTGTTCAAAGAAAGTGTAAATTCCCAAAAAACAAAATAATTAAAATGAAAATGTAAATCAATCAATCAGTGTTGCAGTCCAGGGGAAGTCTCCTTCATTTCCTTCCCTTCCAAATCCTCTTATCCATTAAGTGTCTATTTGAATTGTTGTAGTACATGTTCAAAGGTATATTAGATTTTTTTACGTACAAATGGTTGACTCATTATGAGATGAGTACTATGATCATCCTAAGTGGTTAAAGTGACCTAAATTCTAAAATTCATTTTGATAGGTTGATATCATTGGAGTTGGTTGCTACTCATCCAAGGACTTGTGGACATGGAAAAATGAGGGGATTGTGCTCGTAGCTGAAGAAAATGATGAAACCCATGACCTTCACAAATCCAATGTGCTTGAGAGACCAAAAGTTTTGTTCAATGAGAAAACAGGAAAATATGTTATGTGGATGCATATAGATGATACAAATTATACTAAAGCCCATGTCGGTGTTGCTGTAAGTGACTATCCTAATGGTCCTTTTGATTATCTCTATAGTAAGAGTCCTCATGGCTTTGATAGCAGAGATATGACAGTATTTAAGGATGATGATGGTGTTGCATATCTCATCTATTCTTGTGTTGAGAACAGCGAACTCCATGTCAGTCCTCTTACTCCTGACTATCTTGATGTTACAAACGTTGTAAGGCCAATTCTCATTGGCCATCGCCGTGAAGCCCCGGCTGTATTCAAGCATCAGGGAACTTACTACATGGTAACATCAGGTTGCACAAGTTGGGCCCCAAATGAAGCAATGGCTCATGCATCTGAGTCTATGATGGGACCATGGGAGACTATGGGAAACCCATGTATAGGAGGAAGAAAGGAATTTAGGGAAACAACATATTTTTCTCAGAGCACATTTGTTCTACCCCTGAAGGGGCTGCCAGATTACTATATATTTATGGCTGATCGATGGAACCCAGCAGATTTGAGGGACTCTCGATATGTTTGGCTGCCTCTGAAAGTTGCAGGGGCAGTGGACCGGCCTCTTGATTATGACTTTGGGTTTCCATTATGGCCTCGAGTGTCTATTTTCTGGCACAACAGATGGAAACTTCCTTACAAATGGAGTGGTTAGTTAGATTTTGTAACTTGTGTAAAATAGTTGATTTGGCCAATTCTTTATTCGATCGTTCTATTTGCTAGATTGTAACAATAATATTTCTTCATACAGTTACAAGTTTTAGTTGTAGTAGTAGTGATAAATTAGTTTACTGGTGTTCATATAATTATATTATTTGAAAGAAACTGCATACTTACTACTCTAGTGAAATCTTCCTAAGAATTTTTGATATTGAAGCTGCTTTGGCAGTAAATTTTTGGTGTTTACAACCAACAAGAAAGGCTTTTAATTTGTAACTAGTTTAACGAAAATGATTTTCAGAGGAGATTTTTCACGGAATTACAGTTAAGTACTTGGATGGTACTGTGTTCGGTTTGTTGGTATCCAAAAGTAGAAAGAAACAGGGAGATTGATTGAGTAATTTAAGTATATAATACATGTGTTAAGAAGCTATTAGCAGTTGGAATGTACCATCAAACAATAGATAGATTTTTTTTAAAAGGCAAAAGTATTGGAAGCAAATCCTTGATTGTTCCAAATTACGTACGACAAAGGTCCTATACAGCTCTTAAAGCAATCCCCAATATTTTCGTTCTCTTAAAGGAGAGACAAAGCTTAACAAGGAAATATATTACATGTACAATATCAAGTACTACGTACAATTCTACCATGTATACCAAAGTTTCGGAAATATATTACACAGATATTGCATGTATTGATTGAATTACACACAAACAATGTCGGGATGGCCCTTTGGCATAAATTGGCCAATAGACCAAGGTCAAGAATATTCAAGGTCGGGTTTCTTCAATTNAGGTTTATGTCGATTTTCCATCTACAAGCCATGATTGTTTCAACAAGTTATTTCTTAGACTGTCCCATGACATACTCAAAAATAGGTGAATTAAAGGAGACATAATGTATATTGAAGTTGAAAAAAATAAAATAAATAAAGAGGTCAATTTGTTGTAATGTAGAGTGTAGACTGTGGTATGATACTCAGTCTCACTGTATCAGATACTACTCTCTAGGACCTGGGAGACAACTTAGTTGAAAACTCTTGAAAGAATCTCCCACCCAAAGGGTGATTTTGCTTTGTGGGTCAAAAAAAAAACCCCACTTCAATCAACCATGTACAAAGCTTTTCAAGCTAAGGGGCCTTTTGTGGCTCTACTACTTACTTTCTACTTTAATAAATTTACTAGACATATCTCACATGAATTCGGCAAAATTAAAATACTACACGACTTTAATCAACGAACCTCCAGGTCTCTAGCCTATTGGGCTTGTCATCGGGCAACTCAGAAAAAAAAAAAAAAAAAAAAACTTGCCTTGAATATTTATATATATTAATCCTCAAATCAATTAAAGAAAGGTTCTTAGATAATTAAAATTGGCTAAAAATCTAACAACACGGTATCAAGAGATCGAGCAAACAAAAGAAAAACCTTTTTAAAAGGTTTTTGAGATGTCAAGGGAAAAAAACTTGGGCAAGTAAATTGTGTCATGGAAGGTCATAAATTGGGTACTTAACTCCGGGACATTAGGAAAAGCTTGTATTTAAGTCAAAAGGTTTTCGAAACGCTTTATTTAACATCACATGAAAGAAGTTCCTCCTATGAAAAAGTTTCTAATTTTTACATTTAATTATTTCTAAAACCTTTCTGAAGAGTTCCCTAAATTTTTCCAAGTGTTCAAGTTTTTGAAACGTCGAAACTCTAAATACTAGAAGTTTTTGTGCTTTATAGCTCTTTGTTTTCGGATACCCAAAAGACTTTCAGGGATCCATCTCGTTGTCACCCGCATTTTCTCCTACGTGTCGCTTGTACCCTCTAGATTCCCTATGCCCAATTTTAACTTCTATAAACCTTTTATGTTCCCTTCATAGAGGATATTTGAACGAAAGAGTACATTGACCTTTTTCGCTATTTGAAAGTCATTTTATAATCTTTCAAATCTCAAGTTGTTGCCCCAGGAGTCTATATATTTTGTTCCAAAGGGCACCGTGTAAAACTTATGCATGTCTTTTTTTTTTAGAGACTTGACATCCCTCACCTTTTACTGTTAATAATGAATTACATTTATTATTAGCTTTTAGAAGGTTGTCTCAGTTGGAGTTTGTCACATTTTTACCTCCTTTTTTTTTCCTCACATAGTCACATGTTGTTGGTGATCCCACAATGCTCCTCTCTCAATTTTAGCCTCTAAAAAGCTGTTAAGTTCCATCTGTAAAAAAAAATTGAATTAGGGACACATTAGTAACTCTTTCTATGATCTCCCAGCTCTATTTTATGAGGTTTTAATTTGAACGTCGACTAATTGCTCAATCATCCTCTTTCTTTTTTGCCCCATCTTTCTACCACATGCTCCAGGTCACCCTCAAATTCTCCGCACCTGACTTCAACATGTAAAAAGAATTGTTAAGTTCAATTTCCTTTATTTAGGGTTTCCAAAGTATAGATACATTAGCGTTTTTTTTTTGTCATTGTTTTTTATGACCTTTGAAACCCGAGTAGCTCCAAAGGCTCTCTTTTGATCCCAAGGGGCTCCATGACACATGTCAAACATTCGATCATCTTTTTTCTGGGGCACTTACTATGTAGGTTTCCCATTCCTTTCTAAGGCACTACTCATGAAGCATGGTCAAGTCGTGGCTTAGCTAGCTTAATTAGGCACTATATGGTCTGGTCCTTCTCGGACATGTATGTGCTACTCCTTGCATGCTCAGGGCATCTTTTACTCCTTGCTCCAGCATGGTCCAGTCGTGGCTTAGACACTATTCAAGAAGCATGGTTTGCAATGCATGCACCACTAATTGATTAGAGTGCCAATCAACTCGATCAACCAAAAGTCTTATTAAGTTTATCGATGGTTGAAGCCTAATATCTAGATTTATATTCTATTAGAACAAACTATGAATGATGAGAATTGAGAAACTTGTTTATTAAATATTTAAGCACTCAGTAGACGAATCTTAATTCTAATTAGTACTCGGAGAACTCTACACAAAATTAATTACTATACACATACACACAAGTATCCCATATCCATCTATCATGTATGAAACTAAGAAAGCATTTCAATCAATATTACAAAAGATATAATCAACAATTCTTTCCAAAAGGTTGGATGTCGTCCATCTTGAACCAATGCATTGGTCCAACTCTAGACATAACTACATAAGGCAACAAAGTCACATTAACTTTCAAAATCCCTTTTTTCCATGTGAGAAAGACTCATAACTTCATATTGCCCACCATTTATAGGATTGCAATTTTTAAGCTAGGGTATGTTATAATAGTTGTCATTATCTCTCTCGTTCCCTCTAATACATCATGTACGGACCAATTGACATGTAATCTCAATTATTTCCTCAAATTTATTGATTTAGATTAGTAAAGAATTAGAGGTCTAATAATCAAACATATTACGGAGTATGTATCTATTGATGTTGATAGTTCATTATGATAAGTAATAGTAGTATAATTCATTATATATTTGCATTATAATCTTGATAGAAATTTCATACAAAAAAAAAATCCAAATTAAAACTAGATATCTTGACTTTTTTTCGGTTTTTGATTGACAATTTTATTTACAACTTTAATTTGGGCAACATGAAAGTTGATTTGGCAAGTATTTTGCCCTTTAGCTGATGATGCTATCATTTCCAAGTTTTTGTTGGACGTACCAACTCCACTATGAATTTGTATTTATCGTTTTTTCCATGCAACAATTTAAATGTATCCCCCCATTTCATAGAGCAGCAGCTACAAAGGTAAATTTTTTTTTTTTTTTAAAAGGTGTCCACCATTAAATTTGGTGTTTTATGGCCTCTTCTTTCCTTTTCCATCTCCACTTTAGGCATCTGGTGGACTAGTCACATCTAACCCACATGTACCCCAATACTTACCCTTGTAGGACCCTTTACCCTACCCTTTTCATTTTTGCTTTCTTCAATTTCAAGTAAATATTCTCTAAGGTATGGTGTTTAATGTTTATTTTTGCTAAATTTGATGAAGCTAGCTAGGTGAGAATTAAGAACCGTTATGCATGATTCATAATACGGAATTGAGTTTTATTTTTATGGAAAGGGAATTATTTCAACAGGTTAAAAAAGTACGTAAATTCATGGTTAAATCATATTCAAATTAGTATTAGATATAAGATATGATAAGTTTGAGAAAAAAGAGGTACTTGTTTAGTAGAGTGTCACATCTTATATTACACTACCTCCGTACTTTAATCTTCGCAACAGGAGCCCACTTTTTGTGAAAGCTTTTTAGCTCAAATGGTGCAAAAATTAAGGAACAAAGAGAGTATACGGAGTACAAACTTTGAAATGGTGTGCTCTTTAAGCTAATAGCGAGTCTAATCCTTAGGCTATATGTAAGTAGGTCAACATGTATGTAAATGTAATTCCTTCTTGTTGTTAAAAATAAAAAAAAAAAAGGTGGAGCCCAGTATATAACATACAACGCACCAAGATCGAAAATTGTTTTCATCAATGAACTAGTAAAGCAATTGTTGAATAGACCCTCCAAGCTCTTTCTCTGACATGGAAATTGTGGCTCTCCTATAAGATAGGCAAATGTGGATTAACAAAGAGGTTGACATGCATATACTCATATACGAATCGTTAGGATAACCAAACGCTTATTGGTTTAGCTTGTACATTACTATAGTTTAGTACGCCTCATTTTTTTTTTCTCATATGCACTATTTTTTGTATCGCATCATTGATAATTACATAAATTGTTAAATGTCATTCCGTATTATAAAATTCAGAGACATTCTCTTCTGAAAAATATTAATCACAAATTATGTCAGACATGGGTAAAGAAAACAAATCCAAAACAAAAAAACATAATGAATTGAAATTGACCCAAAGATTATATCATCATTCCATGCAACTTCAACAAAACTCTATTCAAATTCCCAATTGCAACCTAATCTGATAATATCTCAGTGCCCTTTCAATTTCCTACTTGTTTTTTTTTTTTTTTTAAAAAACAAAAAATGTAAAAATAAGTAAAAAAAAAAAAAAAAAAAAA
>PYUH01000164.1:173858-214778 GCA_016808085.1 Suaeda aralocaspica
AAAAAAAAAAAAAAAAAAACACCACGCCCATAAAACACACTGCACACATACAGTGATACAAATGCATGCACGTGAGGGCGTGCTTCAAAATGCATGATCTCACGTGACTTCCACCACCACCTTAAGGCTTCCATGCACTGGCCCACATCACCGGTTGATCTTTCCAATTCAAGAATATTCCGGCAGATGATGACGAACACTGTACCATTGACCATCCTTCTTTATACCTCCTTAACAAAGCCCTTACATCATCACATACTTCTTCACTATAAGCCACGTGTCCAAACCCTGCTCCGCTCATCCTAGCCGTCCATCTGCTCGCACTTTCTCTTCTCTCCGATGACGTGGCCTCCGGGCAAGCTAGCAAGTCCACCAACGCCCTGCCCGCTGCCCGTTCAAGCATCAACTTCTCATTACTCGTCCTACCAAAACTCTCTTCTAACGCTTCAAAGTAAACCCTAAACCACCTTAAACACTCCCCAAACCCTTGTAAAAAGTCAAACCCTTGTTGACTGGAACCTACAAAATCAGCTTCCTCTTCGACCATTGTAATAACCCTAGGATTCAACCGTCGGAAGGACGCTAAAATAGCGTCTCTCCGATGTAAACTCACGGAATGAAGTGAGTTAACACAATTGACAGCTAAAGCCTCATCATCTTCAATATCAAGCTCCGAGAAATCTAGGTTAGACAAATCACCCACGTGATGGATAACCTTAAACTTAAAAGGAACTCCCATTAATCTAGCGAACTTCTCTAACCTACTACCAATCTCCCTCATCACGCGCTGAACACCCGCGTCATTGCTGTCCATAACAGTGGTGAGCTTGAGGTGAGGCGTGTCATCCATACGTGTGGCAAGAGCTTCTAGAAGAGTTGGCCATTGAGTACAATACGTATTGCTTAAGTCAATGATATGAAGTTTTGGTTCTGAGTCAAGTGCATCAATCAATGCCCCGTTTGACGCCACGTGTCCGAAGGTTGTCCAAGGGCTAACCTCCTGGAACTTAAGCAGCATCTTACGAGTTGACTCGAAGGAGACTGACTTGTCGGCGGCAGCTCGCATGGTGGTGTAGCAACGGTCACCTGAGTCAGTCATGCGAGTGAAGAGAGCTTGGTTGAAGTAAGAAGCAAGCTTTTGTTCGACGTCGCCGTAGGGGGAGGCGAGCTCGTTTAGCATCCATAGGATTTGGTGGAGACGGGAAGTATCAGAGTCGGAAACCGCACGTGCGGCTTCAAGTAGAAGGTTATTGGCCCATTTTCCGACGTAAAATGAAGGGTCGGAAAGTAGTTCAAGGTTGAGAGTGCTGGTGGTAGTAGCGGTAGTAGTCGGAGTAGAAGTCGTGGTTGTTGAAGGAGAAGTGCTTGCATGATGATGATGATGATGATGATATTGATGATGGTAGGAAGAATGAGGAGGTTGTTGTTGTTGTTGATGTTGATGATGTTTGTTGTGAGAAGAGGAAGAAGAGAAGTCTTCTTCATCCATGAATAAGTTGAAGCATTCTTCTTCTTGAGGATGATGATGATGATGATGATGGTAAAAGTGATGATTATTATTATTAGTATGGTGGGGTGGTTTAGAGGAGATAATAGAGGAGCTGCTAGAATTAGTAGAATTGTTGAGAGAAGAATGTTCAGAAGAAGATAATTGTTGAGGTTGTGGGTGTGGTTGTTGGAAACTGACTAGTCTAAACAAAGTATCCATTTTAACCCAACCATGTAATCAATTCTGATAATAATACATGATGATGATGATGATGATGATCAATTGATGATGATGATGATAATCAACTAATTTTAATGCTTAATAATTATATATAAAGTCCATCTTTATATAAATTTAATTAAATAAAAAAGAAAAAGAAAAATAAATAAATAAATAAAATTGTACGTGAACTCATCTATCCACTCACTCACTATATATGTATTAGTATTTACTATTTAGTAGTAGCTCCCTTTAATTTCTTTGTAAGTTGTAATGTGGTGGAATACATGAGAACACAATATGGGGGTGTTATGTTGTGGTGGGTTTTTAAGTGTGTGGATAGGAAATATTAATTATACAAATATAATAAAACAAAAAAGATAAAGGAAAATTTAAAGAAATTACTTTTGAAATAAAGGAGTATCTTGATGTTGGAATTTAGCTTCAACGTCATTAGTAGGGGAAGAGGAAAGAAAGAAAAAGGAGAAGTGTATGTGAGATGGGGAAAGGGAATCTCATTTTTTATTTTTCCAACTTTATCTTTTGGTCTAATCGATGAAGAATGAATGTGGGAATGTAAAAGAGAAATACTTTAAATCAATTAAACTAGTCTTACTACTCAGTAGTCTATGATCTCTTTATCCACTACGTACGGCCTGTTTATTTCAGCTTAAAATCAGTTCAGCTTTTTTTTTTATTTTACTACTCATTAATCCTTCATAAAAAAAACTTTCAGTTCAACTCAGTTCAGCTTCAATCAATTTAATTCAGTTCAGCTGTTTTCAGCTGAAGTAAACAGGCCTGTACTTGCTTTCAAGCCTTCACTTAGCTTGTTCATAGATTAATTGTAAAGTTGTGATACTCTTCATATGAAAAGAGGTCTCTAGCTATTATTACTTTTAAGTTGTATATACTCTATATATGTATATTATAATAGTGACGTTTTTGACTAATTTGTGCGTCAATTATAGCTTTAACTATTAACATCTATAATCATCATTTCTGTATATATGTAAATATTAAAACAAATCAAATAATATCTCGCGACTCAATTAAAAAAAAAACCTGAATTTCAAAATTGAAATAAAATACTCTTTTCATAAATCCTAAGTACTTTTAATTTTTACTTTGTTGCTTTGAAAGCCATATATTGGATTGGATGTTGTATTACTTTTCTTTATAGACAAAAATGGGAAAATCTCAGTGAAAACTTAGGGCAAAAGAAGAGGTGGAACAGCTGTTGAGAATTTGGTCTGACAAAAAGGTGAAAAAGATTGACAAATTTTCCATATATTAAGGTGGATTAGCTAGCTTTTTTTTAAAAAAAAAAAAATCCATTTCATGGTTTTAATATACGTATTATAAGTAATTATTATATGTATCAAAGTATATATTATATCAATAAGAATAATAAACATACAAATATAAGTGTTAAAAAAAAAAAGGGAATTAGTGGGAGCAGGCGTGCCAAATGGGAGGGAAGAGCGAGTGTAATAGTAATAGAGAAGATGAGAGAGAAAGAAAAGCTGCCGGCGTGCATGATGATCATCAAACCCACCACCACTACATTTGCACAGCTACTCACATTCTTTGCCTCCCATTCTTCCTTCAATCCCTGCCATTTCCACCTTCTCTTTTTTCCCATTTTTCCCCCTTTTTAAATTTTTTTCTTTTTAAATAAGCATATATAATTACACGTGTTTTCAGTCATATATTTATATGTATATAGATAGATCCTTGATATGCTTTTCTTAAGGAAAACTTTTTGAGTCTCAACAAAAAGCAATGTGAAATAATGTATCCCTATAACTTTATGAATAAGAAAGAGATTATATGTTATTGTTTATTTTAAATGTTACTTGATTTATTTATTTACAGTCTCAAATTTCTTTCTTAAAATACAAATCAAACTGTATGTCGTAATCATAACCAAGCTCAAGGAATTATAATACTACATATACAATATTATAGTTTCTTTTTATGTATGTAGTCCAATTCTATGGTCATTGAGAAAATTAGAAATTGCCAAATTTGTAAATAAATATAAATCATTGAATATGCATTTCTCACCCGAATCTAGAGCATGCTTCCTTTAAGCTTTTCATCATTCTTTCTTACGTTATCATAGCTTCATAGGAATAGGGGTATATAGTTTATACACACTCTAACCAAACACAATTATCACTATGGACTTGATTTGCTCAAACACATGCACTCTAATCTCATTATGTTATGTGTCTGTGTATTTTTTTTCCTACTCGTAGATTGTGAGCTGAGTTAGTTTCAATCGTTTTGCAGCAACAATCTCGAGCTTTCTTTTGGTCATTACAGAATATTTATATTCTTTGAATTGATTGTCTCTAAATAACTGATGAAATATAATAATCACAATCACGGTTATTTTCGGCCTGTAATTGTCCAATACCTATTTCATGGTTAGAAAAGAAGCTCACTAAGCCTTGTCCTTATGACTAACACAATGCAGAAACTTGTTTGATATTTGTTACATTAATGACATGCACCTAAGTGCATTGCATAACAACTAACTTACCTATATATGAGCCTTTTGGCTAATTGAGCTCGCCATAACTAAGCTGATTTATTTCGACACAGGTGTAGCTCGACGACTTAAGTCAGTCTATCTAGTCATATACATCAACAAAGCAGGCCAGGTCATATAGGTCAAACAATAAACCAACCCACCCAGTGTAACTAGTTCCCCCGATTATTCATAAACCAAGTATTGTGATCAATTTTAAAAAGTTGATCAAGTTTTTTAGTCACCTAAACCACTAAAAACAATACAACATTAGCTCGCCTAGCTAGAAGGTTAATGGTACCATGCATATATGTGTCTAGTTACAATCTGTAGCCCCGCTCACTTAAAATGTTGGCCTAACACAGTAAAGCCCCACATTGACCGACTTTCTGCTCAAATGTTCGATGGTTAAGTCAATTTTCCAATAGACCAGCCTACTAATTTACCAGGTCACTAATGGTTTAGTGGTCCAGTATAAACTTATATCATACCATATGGTCCGACTTTACTATTATGAGTATTTTTAGTGACATTACACATTAGTAAACAATTCTATTCTCATCAACAGCAGCTGGAACAACTTTGTACGTAGCAGTGTTTAACTGATAAATACCATTCTAAATTGCAACAAATTAAAAAAAGGTTGTAAACTATCATCTTGGTTTAATCTTGGTTTGGGGTACAAAAGAATGTACTCGAGTTTGCGACATTTAGGAGGAGTAGGAGTGGGAGTATTGGTGACTTGGAGTTGCCGCATATAGTACTTCAGTTGTTGTTTACTTTGGGTTCTGGCGCGTAAATTACTACTACAAACCTTATCAGTACAATGTACTGATCTGATGTAGGTAAGGATTTTAAATTGTAACTAGATAATTTTAATTTTGTGAGATTAGAGAAAATTAAAGAAATCACCACATTGTATACGTTATTCCGTGCTTTGTGTTAAGTCCACAAGTCCATCCGTGTGTTTGTGATCAAAATAGGGTAACCCATGCCAACTCAATAACTTGTTTATGTCGTGTCGTGTAGTGACGTGATTTCTCATAACTGTCCACTAGCTCAAGCACTAGCCAAACATATGCACATCGTTATGGGTCAAGCAATGCAAGTTTAAGCCAATTTTAATAATTTTTACTCAATTCTGTTGTGTCGAGTTATGTAATATCATGATTTTAATATTTAAAAATAGAAACTCTAAATTACTTTCTTACGTTATCATTTTAAGGAAGTGGCCTCTATATAAATTTTACTACTCTACCCTTAAATATTCAATATTTCTCTCATCTAAAACTCAACCTATTAATCCTTCCCTCTTCTTTTTAATCAACCTTTCTCTCTATTATTACCCATATGCAGTCAGTAAGTGAGCCCTATTTGAAAATGACATGCACAAAAATCCTAAACTAAGACCCTGTTCTACTCGTCTTATTTTTTATTATCTGAACTTATTTTTGCTGATCTGAACTTACTTTTGCTGAACTGAACTTATTTTTGTTGAACTGAACTTATTTTTGTTGAACTGAACTTATTTTTGCTGTACTGAACTTATTTTTATTGAATTTGTTTCATTCTAATTAAAATTATAGGGCAATTATATACTATAATTGAATATTATTTAGGTGAAAATAATTGATTTATTATAATCTCTAAATTATTATAATCTGATTTTTTCCCCTCAAATTTCAAGAATCTTATGGACAAAGGCATGCATAACATTTTATCATCTTCTTTTTAATATCATATAGTTTCCATTTATTATAATATTATCATATATCTATATTAACATATATTTATTTTCATATAAAATAATATATTTTCAGTTTTCCATCAAAAATATAAAATCATATGTAAATATTTTTTTTCCATATTATTTCCATGCAATACATATTCTATTTGAAAATGCTACCTAAATATTTTTAAAATTATATTGTACTGTTTTTATACCATAATTTCTCATTTAAAAAGATTTGCACATATAAATATCCATGTACAAATTAATTTGTATAATACATATAGATTTTTTTTTAACTAGACTTATTTTTGCTGAACTGAAATTATTTTTGCTGAACTGAACTTATTTTTGCTGATCTGAACTTATTTTTGCTAAACTGCATTTATTTTTGCTGATCTGAACTTATTTTTGCTGAACTGAACTTATTTTTGCTGAAAATAAGGTACGCACTATGTTATGTCGCACTCCTTTGGTGTTGGGTTATGTCTCGATCAACCTTCAAATATAGCTAACCCTATTGGAATATGTTAGGGCCTATTTACTTCACTTAAAATCTATTCAGTTTATTTCAGTTCAGCTCTGTTCAGTCCAATTCAACTCTTCTCTTATTTGCTATTCATTAATCCTTCATAAAAAACTTTCAGTTCAGTTCAGTTCAGCTGGTTTCACTTTTCAGTTGAAGTAAACAGACCGTTGTTCTTAACCTACCCCTCTTGGGTTACTTGCCATTCTGCCATTCAAAATTTTCAATGCAAATATTAATCATTTGGGTGTCTCATATCAATGCATTCACAAATATACAACGTTTCCATGTACTGATGTACATATATAACTTCAAAAGATACTCAATTAGTCAATTAAGTCATATGAAGTGAAGTGCGTAGCTTTTTTGTTTTTGGCATAGAATAGGCTAATTATGTCTTGATAAAGTATGCGTTGTGTTTTGCTTTACTAACATTACCTTTGCTTTTGTGGGGTTGCTTCCCAGCCTTCCCTTAGCTTGTTGTCTAACAAAATCGAGGGATACCATATCATATTATCATGCATCCCATAATCCCATCGCATATTTTTGAAAATTTTCAACCGCCTTAAAGCACATGGGCATAGGCTCTTTCTATACGGTAACTGGTCGACCACCAAACAAAAATTGCCAACATATAACACATTGGTCACATATTGGATACATTTTGTGAGATACAATTATAAGCTTTCGAGAAAGTATATATTGAGGAGGGTATTTTTACAATTTTTATTAAGTCACAATACAAAATTTACAAGTGACAAAAGAAAAAATTTTAATTCAAGTTATCAAATACAACTGTGTTTCAAGTCACTCATAAGCTTTCTATTCCTATTTATCTAAATCATTTTTATTTTTATTGGTCCTTATTTGAACATTTATTAATCTACTTTACAATGTACATTAATTTGGGAAATTCTCTCTGAAAAATCTCTATTTTTTTTAAATTCTCAATGGTAAAGTTATGTATTTTTATAACTACTAGAAAACCCTTATTTATAATTTATGAAATCAATAAGCTCATTTATTAGGGGGAATACATGTGGACAGTGCTAATAATCATTATTTTAAAAGATCCTATGTCATGAAGCTAATTAATTAGCTAATTATAAAAGCGGAAAAGCAAGGCTATTGCCGCGCTTGATCAACTATTCAACTGTTTTTAGTGCCAATAATAATCTATCTTCCAATTGCAAAAAAGTCAGATCCTAAATTTGTCATTTTATTGGAGTGTTAGCAAAAACAAATTAGGTGAAGAAGAAGAGAAGAATGTTTGAGAATCATAAATTATATATAACCTCCGCTGTTGACCCTTAATTATTCATTGATTAGTAGGACTAAAATATGATTTCAACTTTAGCTTTTTTTGATGGGGTTGAAAACTTGAAATGACATTATATTTGTAAGCTAATATTATGATTTCAACTTCATAAGCCGAAAGTTTGCATATTATAACATGCACTGGATTTTTGGTACAGCTTAAATAATCCAAATTAGGAATAGGGACAAATTACATGTGACAAAATTTTAGTTAGCACACTTAAAAAAGTTTTCGTCGGATGCATCGACCCATACTCATCATAAACTCCCAATTAATTTGGTGTTTTGTTAGGAGTAATACATAACAGGCCACCTCTCTATCTATCCTCTTTATTTACAGAAAAAAAAAAAACTAATAAACATATCTATCCACATGCTGTTATAAATTATATTCTCTACTTCTTTGGTTAGTCAATCTGAATTTATACATGACACGATAATATGATAACCATTTTTACCATGAAAATCAGATCATATGAGATATATAGTAATACGTGTGCTTTATTAATGACATTTTCATATATATTGAAAACTTTAATTGTAAAAAATGATGTATGTATACCCCTTTAATTGTAAACCAATATGAAACAACAACTCTAGGGGTGGCAGTGGAAGGCAGTTCTAACGAGAATTGAAACCCTGTTGGACAATGGTGATAACTGGTAAGATGGTGCTAGTGGTTTCGTTGGTGGGGAGGTGGTGTATGGGTGGCTCAAGGAAAGAGAATGAAAAATACTAGGGTGGTGTAGGGAAAGAGAGTAGAAAAGTTTGAGAGCATGGATGGCCCCCATTCTTTTAACTTATTTTCAGTTGAGTTCGTTTTAAATCTTCATAAAACTTCAGTTAAAATATAAAATTTGTGCCGTATCCCCCTGCACAGTTCTTTGATTAAAATGAATAATAGAAGGCCTAAAGTCCCCTAAAATAGGATATATAGTTAGAATGAAGGGAAAACAAAAACAAGATGCAATCTATAAAGCATCCTCTTTCTACAGCGTCAAACGCCTTCGTTCAGTACTGATAATTTACAATTTAAGAAGCACAAAAAATTACAAACTTAAATCATGCATTTAGATCCTATGCACCAAGTGGTCTACAACGTGCAGTTCCTAAAAGCCCTGAAGTACTAAGGTTTTGAGGGATATCTTGTTCAACAGCCAATTTTAAAAAGCAACTCTTTGCCTCATCATTTTATCAGTTAAATGTAATAAATCAAAAGTTACAGCCTAAGCATTAAACTATCACTTCGTAACCTGTCGTGAAAGCAATTTCTCTTCTCTTATTTCTATAAATGCTTTGCATAACAGTTAGGGCTATTAGAGATCTACATAAATACAATTACAACAGTATGAGTGAAAAATATTACCAGGCAGAAAAATCATTGAAGCCACCCACCATGCCCACTTTCCTTTTCTTTGTGGAACCAGCAGCTGAAATGCTAGTGTCGGCAGTAACAGGTTCAGCTTGAGCAATCCTTGCTTTCAGGTACTTTCCAACACCGCCACCGCCACTTCCAGCATCTGTTGCACCGGTGCCTGGATTGCTGTACCAGGATCCCACCTTTTCCTAAAATTTATGAGTAAAATCATGTGATTCAAAACTGTTCACCAAAAATTTATACAATCATAGGAGTGCTTAATATGTTTTTGAAACAAACTTTAAATACTATAAAGAAAAGGAAAGGGAGCAACAACAATCATCTCTTAAAAATTATATTGGAAGTAAAATCTCAATGTTCCTACAATTTACACCAGAATGCCATTTGAGATGTTTTGTAAACAACTCTTTTTGATAAACTAGGAATTTCCCTACATTCCTAAAACTCAAGTTTCACCCAAAAAAACATACTAGTAGTACTGAATAAGTTTTATAAATAAATAATAAGACTAAAAAAGGAGTGGTGTAAATTAACAGTTCACACTCATAACTCATAAGATAGCGTGCAAATTATGATCCTAGCAAATTTTCTAAAATATATGGAGATGGTAGAACATGGAAACAAAGCAAAACTATCAGAAACTCACATTTTCTTCATCCTCGGCCTTGTTTTCTTTGGCTTTATCTTCTTCGTCATCTTCATCGGGTTCAGCATAAGGGTTGACAAATATAGTTACACTATTTATCTTGATTTCTTCCTACAAAACAGCAAAAATAATCAAACTGTTATGATCAATGCAAATATAAAGCCACTTGACAATTCATCCTATGATCTTCCTCTATACACGTGTGTTGAGGAAGAGAGAGTTTCCAGATCACCCATAAGTGAATGGTTTAAGCAAGTAGTTTTGAGCAAAGTAACTAAGCTTGTGTGGGCTAATGAATACACAAACATGTTTACAGCAACATTTGACCAATGAAGTGAACTAAACCAGCCAGAAACCAACCCTTTGGTTATTCATTTTAGACTTCTAGTAACCAACACATGGGTAGAATACAGATAACATAAACAAGAGGGTCTTTACCCCAATTCAATCGCCATCTCGAATCACATCAAAAATGAGGATACCGCAACATCTTTATTGGACTTTTACTTTCTTTCCTTCATTCTTTTCCTATTGGGAAGGTGACGTCCAATATTCTTTTGATCAAAAAAGAGATGCAAACATGAGGCAAAGACACCTTGCTTACCTGGAGACTGTTTTTGATGAAGATTGAATATGTAAACTGCATTGGTTGAAAAGGACATACAATCTAATGGGAAGGATAAGGCATAAAAATCAAAGGCACAAACAGAAAAGTCTACAACGCAAGAAAGTAGTCCACAACTTTGAGGAGTTTCAGAGATCTGACCACCATCCTTTTCTTTTGATAACCAAACATTCAACGGTTTAGAAGGAACAAGTATCCCAGTTATTAGCATAAGAGAAACCATCCAGCTAGTACTCTAGTAGATCCCTAGCTCACAATCAATCAATACTCTGTAATTACGATCAAATCAGATTGCACTTACCAGAGGCCTGTCATCATCATCCACAGGAACCTTTTCCATCGCTCCAAGGGTTGTCAAGCCACCAACTACCATTCCAAATACAGTATGCTTGTAGTTTAGATGCTTTGCAGATTTATACATGATGAAAAACTGGGAACCATTGGTATGAGGTCCACTATTTGCCATGCTCACAACCCCTCTTCCAGAATGAAGCAGCTTTGAGTTAACCTCATCCTTGAAAGGTTGGCCCCAAATTGACTCACCCCCTTTTCCAGTGCCGGTTGGATCACCTCCTTGAATCATAAAATTCCTAAGAACGCAGACTCAGCTTTCAATTTGAGCACAGTTAAACAAAATATAAAGCAACTTATCAACATTAAATGTCACTATACCGTATGTTTCTGTGAAATATTACACCATTGTAGTATCCTTGCTCGCATAGAGTGATGAAATTCTCGCATGTTCTAGGAGTGATGTCACAATGCAACTCAATATTTAAATCACCATGGGATGTATGCAGTTGTACATATCCCTTTTTCTTGGGATTTTTCTCAACTTTTACATATTCATATTCATTTTTTGTGATAGGATCAAAAGAAGTGGAGGTGAAGGATCTTGATGCAGCACCAGTTGTGTAACGACTCTTCACCTGAGACATACCAGCATTCAGACTATGAAACATTCTCTTCCATAGAGCAACGACAAAATATCCTAAAAGTCATAAAGCATAGAGTCCTAAGTTCATAATATTTCATTGTCCTCAAAGATTGTAAATGTAATTAAAAAAACAAGTTATTATCTAAATAATATACACATGACAACAAACAAGACAATTGCGAAGGATAGTCTCTCCACGTTTGGATTCTTTCCACACTTTCATTTGGCACACACATATATAGAATAGCCATTTAAAGTAACTAAAAGATTTGCTAGTGAATGAACACAGGAAAAGAGATAATCTCAGGATAAAGACAGCAGAAGGAGTTGATGCAATGGAGAGAGAAGAAAAAATATTACTCAGAATTTTGATGTGAAATTTTTAATATGTCCATCCTAACAGTAATATGTGAACAATATTTTAAGGAACGAAGACATCAATAATAAGGGTACAAAGCAATGATAATTCTATTGTTCCTAGGTGAAAAATGAAAAGGACACATCTTTCTACACCATCTTTAACAGAGTTCTTCATTAAGGATGAAGACTAATTTTGTTTTTCAGAAAATGCAGCATATGACAGGACCAGGCATGATGATGCCCATGCCCACCTGACTACCTGAGGGTGGGNGGGTGGACAATCAGAAGTGAAAACACTTGACATCTTAACACCAATGGACTGCAGACACATCCCACCATCAAATAAAGCCAATGGACTGCAGACTGGAGTTCGATGTCGGTTCCATTAATCATAGGTGAAGCAAATTCACAATGACAAAAGACATTACAACCACCAACAAAAAACAAAGCAAAACTGTTATAAGACGTAAGCTACTTACTTATAATTGCCACTCCCACACTTTCATTTGGCACACACATATATAGAATAGCCATTCAAAGTAACTAAAAGATTTACTAGTGAATAAACATGGGAACAGAGATAATCTCGGGATAAAGACAGCAGAAGGGGTTGATGTAATGGAGAGAGAAGAAAAAAGATTACTCGGGATTTTGATGTGAAATTTTTAATATGTCCATCCTAAATATGTGAACAGTATTTTAAGGAACGAAGACATCGATCAATAATAAGGGTACAAAGCAATGATAATTCTATTGTTCCTAGGTGAAAAATGAAAAGGACACATCTTTCTACACCATCTTTAACAGAGTTCTTCATTAAGGATGAAGACTAATTTTGTTTTTCAGAAAATGCAGCATATGACAGGACCAGGCATGATGATGCCCATGCCCACCTGACTACCTGAGGGTGGGCAATCAGAAGTGAAAACACTTGACATCTTAATTCCAATGGACTGCAGACACATCCCACCATCAAATAACACCAATGGGCTGCAGACTGAAGTTCAATGGGTCGGTTCCATGAATCATAGGTGAAGCAACTTCACAATGACAAAAGACATTACAAATGCCACCAACAAAAAATAAAGCAAAACTGTTATAAGATGTAAGCTACTTAGTTATAGTTGCCATTCCCACTCCCACTCCCACTCCCAACCCCAACCAAAAAGAAAGAATATAAGAAAATACTAGCTCAAACAAAATTTCCAGCTTACTAAAATTTTATATATTCAGCATTTGCTTCACTTCTTGATGAAAAAAAGGTTCACTTCCCTTTGTTAAAGAACGAACTTAGAGAAAAACAACAGTATAATACAGAGTAACTTTAATACTTAGAGATAATCAATGGTCAAATAATTACAGAGAGCGCATAACGAGTTTTCCTTGCAAAATATTGCTATGAACATCAGATAAATAATAACTCTAAGAGAAATAAACAGGCAAAACTAAAACATACAAAAAAACAATAGTTTAAAACTAACCAGTTTTGCATTCACAGGTGCTCTCTCTCCGGCCATATGAGAAGCGATACGAGCAGCAGTTTTCTCTGCTGGGGCAGCCTTTGCAGCAGCAGCACTTCTTCCATGTACTGAAGCAGAAGCAGCATCTACAATACTATAACTCTGTTTGTTATCAGTCTTTCCATTTGACTTAGGATCTTCTGCAATGCGTGATCTTGCAGCTAATATAGTAGCAAGTGCTGTAGCTCTTTCTAGTTGCGCTTTGCTTCCACCTCCTCCAGCCAATGCTGCTTGTTTTCCCTTTTCAGTACCAAGTTCTGCAAGCATCTGCTTGATGTCCCCACTCGCATTTATGTTGTAAGCCGGATCCAACTCAAGTTTTTTCAATTCTGACCACAAATAACAAAAATATGACAAATCCACTAAAGGAAAATGAGAAGGACAGAAGATATTGTTTTCATACAATACCTTCATCATCAATCTTCAAGCCTTTCTTAACATGATCAAATTCATGTAAAACTTTTTTGGCATCCAGTTCGTTAGGATTCTGCAAAGACATAGAAACAATGTTGGCAAATGACAATAAGCATAACCTTTTTCATAAAAAATTACAAGATTAATCAATCAAAGCCTTGGTCCCGTAATTTGGGGTCGGCTAATAAAAAAAAATTACAAAAGAAAAACAAAAATACAGAGGAATTTATGCAAGGCTCTTATTACCTGAATGGTAATAAGATCATCCCTGGTGAATGGTTCATCGGTGAGTAGTTCCTTCCAATTCTTTGTTTTAATGTTCAACTCTTTGATTGCCTATACAGGAATCGCAAACAAGTTAATTTCAGTGACACTGAGTGTAACGATTGTGATCATGAAAGGGACTCAAGCACATCATGATATCCCTAAGCAAGTTGCAGTACTTCTGTGTCTGAAGGTCCTAACATATATCAAATTTGATGGTAAGAATTAGAGAGTTAAACACCAGAGCAATAATCCCTCTCCCCTTTTCCATACATCATGTTTAAAATTTTCAACAACTTTCAACACCAATTGATTGAAAAATTATAATGAGTAACTACGCAAAAGGACATCATATGTGATACACATACAATTCATAAATGAAAATACAAACACTTCACAGATACACAAAGTGTAACAGGGTAACTTGATGGCATAAGAGTTTTATGTCATCTTAGAATGAGTAAGCCTACAATTTAGTATGACTTTAGAAGCACGGAAACGAAATGGACCAACCTCATAACAGAACACATTTCCAGTGGTCTTCACGGCAATTATGTGGGTGAATTCAGTGAAAACCTTGTTCAAAACTGGACAATGAAATTCCCCTGGAAGAAATAATAAGGTCATCAAACTCAGCAATGAGTCAATACTAAACACAGATAATAAAGAAACAAAATGCAAATATACTTGAAATATTTGATCAATATGTGAAACCCTTTTAAATCACAAATCATTCAAAATTTTCGGTTTCTCACCTGTTCCTAGATCTCAATGCTTAATTAGATAAAAGAAAAAGAAAACCTTAGTTGGTGTTTGACATAAAGTAGATAAGAGTAAAAATAGCAGCTTCAACTATTCAACCACATATACTAGTAGATTTGAGAAGTACATATAGATCTTAGTTTTTAGTAATGTTCAATAACGAGTAGAATAGAAGAATAACTTTTTATTGTGATCATAAGAACAGTATGCCAATGGGTAAAATGATTTTCAAATTGAACGTCCCAAATTGAGCCTTGGAATATTAATCATTTACCTTATAAACTTTGAATGCACTGGCATAAGATATGCTTTTAGTTCTAGATTGTTAATTAACTCCGTACATGGTTAAAAGGGCAAGCTTCACAACATAATTTATCTGCTAGGGAGTGTAGACTACTAAATTTTGCTAACGAGATATGTAACTCCGTATGTATTTAAACGTTATCTCACTACGTCCAGCCTTAAATCTGAATCAATCTATCTTAAACCCTGCTTTCAATCATAGCAAATGCTGAACAGTGCATGGAGCAAAACACACAACTCGAGGCACAAGCAGCTTTGAATTAATTAACCACACCTCCGAATGCATTTGATAATCAAAGCACGGTGATGCCAAAATGCCAATTCTAAACCCTAAACTACATTGGCGATTAACTGGCATACTCATAACACATTATTAATCAATGCTATATGCAAAAATTTGAATATAAATCAAACAAGACATAGTAAATTAGTAATAAGAGAATTATCTATTATACCTTCAGAATTCTTATGAAATGTAAGAGAAATAAGGTCCCCAAGCTTAAGCGGCGCTCCGGTAACCGGATTCTTTCCATACTTCCTGATATAAGGTATAATATGCCTACAACCCAAAATTGAAACACAAAATCATAAATTCAATTCAACTTAATCCTTATAAAATACAAAATTCGGCGTAAAATTAATAACAGAAAAAAAGAAATTGGAGAAGACAAACTAACATAGTCTCAAAAACGCTGCCATCACTAGTACAAACTGGAATCTCAAACGGCGTAAAAGTGAGACTGCAAAATCAAAACATAGCATCAAATTTGTGAGTTGAATTAAAATTTGAAAATTAATTTGATAATAAAACAATAAAAAGAGAGAAGGGAAGTAGAAAATACGCGCAGCAGTAAAAAGGAAGACGTTTGAAGGGAGTACGAAGTTCTTTAGACTTGGCACCTCCCCATTCAGTAGCCCATTCTGTGTTTGTTATGTACATACGATCTTTGCTATGTTGTTTCTTCCCCATTTTCGATTGTTTCCCCTAATTTGATTTTGGTTATTAGATGATTTTTTAGGTTTTCGAATTTTTCTAGGGTTCCGGTGAGATTTTGCCGGAGTTTTTTATTTGCCGTAGGATTTTGGTGTTTAGCCCCCGCTGCTTAATTTTGGATCCCAATGTTATTTATCCCATTAATTTAAGCGCCCTAAGGCCGTCTAAAACAACCGACTTAGCAATTTTACTTTATTTTCTTTTTCTTGTCCTGAAGGTCCTTCCATAGTTTAAAATCTGAAATTGGGTTGCTATTAACATCTAAATTTACCAGCTTGGCGTTCATATTTTACATATTAATTTCTCTTTTTGCCCTTTTCTATCAAAAACTTCAATTCTTATTTTTTTTCTCTCTATAAAAAGTCCTCTAAGCACCTTCTTAACTTCTAAACACGATTACCTCCTCATTAACCACATCTCAATACAAGTTATGTTTTTCAAGGTCCTCATTAACCACAGTCTTATACAAGTTATGCTTTTCAAGGGTTACGAGGTAAATAATATATATTGGCCAGAATTTTGTAAGTTGACTCTTGGATCACTAAAACGCCCAAAACTAGAAAAAAAAATGGCTTGAAAGCTAATATCACGATGTCGAAAAAGTGTTAATCATGTATTAACAAGTCTCCTATAAGACAGTCTTACGGTAAAACCTAAACTTTTTGAGTATATTATTTAACTATTGTATTTATTATTTTAATTAATATATTTTTTGACAAACCATTTAGTGATTTAACCTAGGTTGCACGGAGTCGGGAGCGGGGTCGAAAACGAATACGGATACGGGGACAGAAAACGGCTACTCTAAAAAATATTGTTAATGGGTACGGTAAATTATAACATGAAGAATCGGGTTCGTCCCCAAAACGGGGACGAATCGGGTTCGGGGACGGATACCCATTAGAAATACCCATGCTACATAGGATTTAACAATATAACTCAATTTTGTAATTTTGAACGGATATTCCCTTTCCACCCCTCACTAAAACCGTCAATGTATCACACGAGTCTTGCTGCATGGGGCATTGGCCAACCCTTGAACATAGGTAAGTCACGAAGTCTAGTAACTTACTAGCTTACTAGGGTCGATTATTAACAACTTTAATTCGTTTATCGATCAAAACCTACAATTTTAATCACACCGTAACAGATTGTCCGCTTACTATGCTCTAAATTAGTTGTAATGTACTCGTATTTTACAAGTTTGTAAGTTGTAATTAAAATAGAGATTGTGTGGGCTTATATGAATGGGTTGGTCCAACAAAATTTGTTAGACGGAATCGTATAAAATATAATGGTTTGGGTTGCGGACTTACACGAAGGAAAGAAAAAATAGTTGCTGATAACCATAATAATGGGTTCGGAGGAACAGCTGCATATCAGCAGCAGCAGTGACGAGGAAGACGGCGATGATGCCTGGAAAACCGCCATTAACGCCGTCGCCGCTGAATACTTGGGCTGTTCAAAACCCAACCAAACTTCAATTGTTGAAGACGAAGATGAAGATGCTAAAGCTCTTCAACCACAACCATTTAAGCACTATCAAATCAAGGTCTTAAATTTCTCATCTTTCTGCCAATTTTATATAATTTTTGTATTGTGTTAACATTAGTTTGCTTTACTAATAACCCATTTGATTAAATAAAGCAAATCGTGGGGGTTTCTTATTTTTTACTGGCTTGTTTATTTGTTCTTGAAATATTGTCGTTTTGATTTTGGTACACAGTACACCAGACTTTGTGCAAAAATGCATTTGTGTTTTACACCGTATATTATTTTATCATATATTGCTGAAAGCCTATTGCTCTAGTTAATAATTTCAAATTGGACTTACCATATTGTAGGATGAGTTGTCGTTGGAAGTTCATATGATTGTTAATTGCAATGGTAATTCTTCCAAAGATTGCTCTAAATTAGCTTGTAAACCTTTAAGAAACGTTCAAGGTAGTTTTGATTGTAGTGCCGAGAAATTTTCACTTGTCATCTTGTTTATTTGAAGTTTTCAACCAGGATTCTTGACCTCTTGGACTTGGCAATTTGACATGGACTTGTGAAGGAAATTTTGGAATGTTATTGTTTACGTCCTTGTGACCTTTTGCTCTATCTACGTCAATTAAACAGTCTTAAATTGCCAAATCAGTTGCAATACATCCTAGATGACCAAGGGAAAGTGTATTCGAGTGTCATTGCGTCCTACATGAGTAAAGTTAATGGGAAGTAATTTAGAGTGTAATTGGCTCTTAGATGTCTCAAGTCATGGCAAGTGATTTGGATTACCTAGCAATCTTCCAAGTTTTGTCCCCTTTTCTAACTTTTCACCCCTTATTGGGAGTGCGGGACTGGTTTTTGGCCATACTCAAACATTTTGTCTAAGCTTCATCTAAGACTTGCAGGTCAATGAAGATTTTCTGCTGATGAATTTCAAATAATTTTGTATGTTGTTTTGCAAAAGCAGTTGGCCGAGAACTAACTTCATAAGCAAAATTGTACTACCTCCGTAATATTTACTTGCAACAAAGGAATATTTTATATCTCACAAATAATACCCCTTTGTTGCAAGTAAAAGATTACGGATGTAGTAAAAAGAGTAAAAACAAAAAAAGACACAGCTCTTTTGTTATCACTCCACGTGTTTGTTGTTCATTGGAAATGGAAAGAATGCAGGAGTTGAAGGTCTATGGTCAAGTAAGGTTTAGGATTAAGGTATTGAATTCCAAAGATCATTGAGAGATGCACCCGGTCATCAGGATTCAAATGCCTACCAAGAGCTTGTAGAAATATTGTTAGTTTAANATACCCATTAGAAATACCCATGCTACATAGGATTTAACAATATAACTCAATTTTGTAATTTTGAACGGATATTCCCTTTCCACCCCTCACTAAAACCGTCAATGTATCACACGAGTCTTGCTGCATGGGGCATTGGCCAACCCTTGAACATAGGTAAGTCACGAAGTCTAGTAACTTACTAGCTTACTAGGGTCGATTATTAACAACTTTAATTCGTTTATCGATCAAAACCTACAATTTTAATCACACCGTAACAGATTGTCCGCTTACTATGCTCTAAATTAGTTGTAATGTACTCGTATTTTACAAGTTTGTAAGTTGTAATTAAAATAGAGATTGTGTGGGCTTATATGAATGGGTTGGTCCAACAAAATTTGTTAGACGGAATCGTATAAAATATAATGGTTTGGGTTGCGGACTTACACGAAGGAAAGAAAAAATAGTTGCTGATAACCATAATAATGGGTTCGGAGGAACAGCTGCATATCAGCAGCAGCAGTGACGAGGAAGACGGCGATGATGCCTGGAAAACCGCCATTAACGCCGTCGCCGCTGAATACTTGGGCTGTTCAAAACCCAACCAAACTTCAATTGTTGAAGACGAAGATGAAGATGCTAAAGCTCTTCAACCACAACCATTTAAGCACTATCAAATCAAGGTCTTAAATTTCTCATCTTTCTGCCAATTTTATATAATTTTTGTATTGTGTTAACATTAGTTTGCTTTACTAATAACCCATTTGATTAAATAAAGCAAATCGTGGGGGTTTCTTATTTTTTACTGGCTTGTTTATTTGTTCTTGAAATATTGTCGTTTTGATTTTGGTACACAGTACACCAGACTTTGTGCAAAAATGCATTTGTGTTTTACACCGTATATTATTTTATCATATATTGCTGAAAGCCTATTGCTCTAGTTAATAATTTCAAATTGGACTTACCATATTGTAGGATGAGTTGTCGTTGGAAGTTCATATGATTGTTAATTGCAATGGTAATTCTTCCAAAGATTGCTCTAAATTAGCTTGTAAACCTTTAAGAAACGTTCAAGGTAGTTTTGATTGTAGTGCCGAGAAATTTTCACTTGTCATCTTGTTTATTTGAAGTTTTCAACCAGGATTCTTGACCTCTTGGACTTGGCAATTTGACATGGACTTGTGAAGGAAATTTTGGAATGTTATTGTTTACGTCCTTGTGACCTTTTGCTCTATCTACGTCAATTAAACAGTCTTAAATTGCCAAATCAGTTGCAATACATCCTAGATGACCAAGGGAAAGTGTATTCGAGTGTCATTGCGTCCTACATGAGTAAAGTTAATGGGAAGTAATTTAGAGTGTAATTGGCTCTTAGATGTCTCAAGTCATGGCAAGTGATTTGGATTACCTAGCAATCTTCCAAGTTTTGTCCCCTTTTCTAACTTTTCACCCCTTATTGGGAGTGCGGGACTGGTTTTTGGCCATACTCAAACATTTTGTCTAAGCTTCATCTAAGACTTGCAGGTCAATGAAGATTTTCTGCTGATGAATTTCAAATAATTTTGTATGTTGTTTTGCAAAAGCAGTTGGCCGAGAACTAACTTCATAAGCAAAATTGTACTACCTCCGTAATATTTACTTGCAACAAAGGAATATTTTATATCTCACAAATAATACCCCTTTGTTGCAAGTAAAAGATTACGGATGTAGTAAAAAGAGTAAAAACAAAAAAAGACACAGCTCTTTTGTTATCACTCCACGTGTTTGTTGTTCATTGGAAATGGAAAGAATGCAGGAGTTGAAGGTCTATGGTCAAGTAAGGTTTAGGATTAAGGTATTGAATTCCAAAGATCATTGAGAGATGCACCCGGTCATCAGGATTCAAATGCCTACCAAGAGCTTGTAGAAATATTGTTAGTTTAAGTCCTTGTCTACCTTGTTTGCTAAGAGTGTTGTTTTCAACTGGCAGGCACAAAAGGTCTTGGATGACTTATTGACAAAATCTTTAGTCATGGTGCAAAGTTCAGATTCTGTTAACGGCAATGCTGTTGGTGATCATCCTGATGCAAATGAAGGTGGGGTTCGTTTATTCAAGCAAGCCCCTGTTGGTATAGTATTTGATCATACAGGTATACCTATAGTGTTCCTGTATCTTTCCGCCTTCTTGGCTTCTTTATATGAGGAAATGCTGTAAATTAATCTGTAGTCTTGTCAATATAAAGTTTGTCCTTGTTTCCAGATGCACACAACGGGCCGAAAAAGAAACCAAGAATCCTTCCCGGTGAAGAGATCAATGAAAAATCAAAAAAGGTTTTTTTTTTTTGTACCTCCCTTAAGCTCACAACTCCATCTTGTCCCTTCATTTCTCTTGTAAGCTGTGAAACAGCTTAGAGGGCATACTTAATGGCTACTGATTCTCTAGACTTGTTGTATGTTTGGCTGCAGTTCAAACGAAGATTGCAGTCTGTTGTGGTAGAGGGAACGGAGGTCTTAGCAACTGCAAATTATGCTTGCCAAAAATCTCGATCCAGATTAGAGGCCAAAGAAGCAGCTGCAAGAGATGCTGCTAAGAGAGAGGAAGAAAGGGTAGCACAGCTGAAGAAAATCAGAGGAGAGAGATGGCTGCCATCAATGGCCAGAGAAATGCAGACAAAATCTAAAATTCGTTAGTTGAGGCTAAAATGCCATTATGCTCCTTGGATGAACCTGTCTGATTTGGCACCTTGATCAGATTGGACTTTTTGTAAACTAGGGTCGTAGAGTGATGTATTTGAAACATAAATATTTGATACGAATTGCAAAGTAGAAGTGCTTTGTAAATTAGTAAATTTTGGTGAATGATGCTTTATGTTGCAAATGTTTCCAAAGTTGTTGAGATCTTTGTCATTTTAAATGCTAATGTTCATCAAGATCCAAGTCTTCCGACTATTCTGTGTCTATTGAGAACTTAATAATGAAATTTGTTATCTGATTCAAAGGAAAACAAACACAAGATTTTGTCCTGTCATTGCTGTCCTTGCAGCTGAAAATGGACTCGCCTTTATTGATTTCTTTAGAAAACAGATAACCTGCAGGCCGGTTGACCTTCAGGTTATCTGATAAAGTAAACTTTTGCTTCACAAAAAATCTTTAACCATTTACGCAATTAGTAAAAGTATGACTATTGATTAATCTTAAACTAATTAGCTGTTACAAAACAGCATACCAAACAACCTTAATCAACAGGGGATTATATATCAAAAAGGGCAATGACCTAAGCAAGCTAGAGAAACTCCCACTAAAGATATACAGTAATGACTAACGATGAGGTATTAGTGATGGAATATTGGTTTTCAGAAATTATTAGCAGTGTTTAACAATAAAACATATGGTCCCACCAGATTGCCTGTCAATTAAAGGTCCTTTTTTCTTGGTTTTTGGAATATGCAGCCTGCACATAACTAATACAGTACTGTACAAATTATTTAGTAGTATACAACAACTAGCCTGGCCAAAATACTTATACCAACAGTGGGCCAAGTAGTAACCCATCTACATTCCCATTTGCACTCCAAATAATATTCACTGAAACTCTAAAGTGATGGTGGATGGTGGATGGTGGATGGTGTCATTGGTGTGTGCGCACTTTCTTTAAATAATACCCGAGTATGTGTTCATTCTTCACCAACCACCTTCTGCTTAAGATTCAAGCTGCAAATTAAAACACCAACTTTTTTTTTATCATCATCATCATCATCCTCGTCTGATCCTCTGATCTCTGATTATCAGCATAATTGGCGATCATGCTGTCGAGCTTTGTCGAAGGTGTGGGTTTCTGCATGGGTACTCTGTGGGGCCTGCAAGAGCAAAGGTTTTCTACCGTATTTGAAGTTGTAAGCTCAGCTGCAAGATACATGACTATGGGGCTCATTTTCTGTATCCTTTCGCTTCAAGCAAGAGGGCAAATGGGTTTTGTCTTCACATAATCATGTGTAACTTTCTTGCTAATTCATGAAATAAATCATACTTTTCATGTTAAGGTAGAATATTTGACTTAATATGCACTTCCCCTAATCAAATGCAGATTGTCATTCGCCTTATATACGTAGTACATCAACAATATGTAATGCATATACAATACATTTGGTGGATAGATAGATAGTACTCCACAGCTCCGCTACCAAAACTAGTAAGAAAAGCTAATGCAACTCCAATACCAAGTTAATTAACTCAGTAATCGTTATGATTTTACCGAGAGGTAGTGATGAAACCCAGAGAAAATCCATTAAGAAAACATGTTGGGGTTAATTAGGATGTAGGTTTGTACTACAAAATTACTGTGCACTTTAGTATGAGATACTCTTTGTAAATTTGCCAAGCTACCATATATCTATGGACTATGGGGATTTTTTATTTATTTTTTGTACAAGGAAGAGGATGTTCATTACTCATGATGTATAAGAGTTTATGAATCATAAATTCATAATCCTATATGTTCAATATTCCCAATTCAATAGGTGTTCAACTGCAAGAACATATCACAGAATCTAACAACACATACGCCTCTTATTACCCTGAGTACATTCTTACAACATACTTACACAAAGAACTGATTCTGTTCTAATCTGAAGCTAAGAGAGAAATTTTCACACAACCAAGATAATCAGCTACAATAATTGGATTTACCACGGTGAAGCAAGACTAATGAAACTTGCCTAATATTACAGGGGGTATAAGAATTAGGAAACGACTAGTTTCCATCTGACATCAGAAATTTGCGGGCAAAGAAGTTTATTCTGACTATAGACAGGTGTAGATGTCTTGCACCAGGATAAAGTGGTCACATTAGGCCTGTAAGTATCCATGATCTTGCATATACGATACCACAGTTTCAGCCATATCACATGGAGAAGTACAAGTATCTGGCTTTTGCTGCAACACGATCTGCAACATTAAACATTTTACACACATATGAAGACTAGCCTAGTAAATGACTAGGGAATGAAGGAAAATAGAGACATCTAACATCTGATTTTAAACAACTGAGATAAAGCAATTAGGCTTGGTCAACTGAAGGACTCAGCTGAGAGCAACTAGGCAAGTCCTGAAAAATATAAGCTTAAGATTTGCACAAAGCTATCCAATCATAGGAAGACTGTAGAATAGCTGAAGAACTACCAAGCTCAGCAAAAGAGATTGTACCTCACAGTTTAGTGGTCGTTCATAAGGATCATCTATTCCGGTGAAACCTGAAAGTTTCACAACAGATGTGATTCCAACTATTAGGCTTCCATAGACGTAACAAAAATAAGATGAGCCAGCAATGTGCCCACGCCATTCCCAAATGGCATCGACATTGGTTTTCTATTTTAAGTACAGCATATAAATTATGCGATTTGTGCCCAGATTTCAACCATGAAAATATAAGCACAAAAAAGCATGTATGAATTAAACATGAGGGTCATGCTCCACAAAGTTTTCCCCACACTTTACAAACTGCAAGTTAAGCAATTCATGTACAATCAAAGAATACTTACTCAGTTTAAAATGAGTGCATGACTAGCTCATTTTGCCAAGCTTGAGCTTATCTAGTTGTCTGTGGGCTTATTACAAAATTTAGCATGCATAAAGTTTTTCTGGACTCTGGTTTAAAGTTAGTAAGATCAGATCACCAAACATTTTCCCTCATATTTCAACATATATCAACGTAGAATATTAGAAACAAACACCAAGACTTATATGCACCTTAGTGTCACTAGAGGATACTGAAAGCTTGGTCTTGATCTCAAATCTTGAGTTTAAATGTGACTAATTTTGGTGCAGAAGCTAACTGAACTCAAGCATAAACTAGTATAACTTCAATTAGACTAAGCCCCAACCACACTACAGGTTTGGTGGCAACTGGCCAATACTCAACTAGTCAAAAAAATTCACCTTGTCCATGGCCTTTCAGCACTACTCTAGTTCGATAGAAATTTGATTCATGAGAACACCTTATCCAGGTTTTAGGCCTAACCCAGCAGTTATATGGTTCTTGGTAAATTTTATAAATTGACATGATATAGTTTTGCATGACACAGTCCAAGGATTCATGTAATATTAAATGTCAGCAACAGAGGATACAACTTCAGGTAAAAGAATAAGAGAATGAGATATAGTAAAGCACCATTTACTCCCTCCTCTCAAAATAATGAATAACTAGCCAACTATTTGTCAGAGGAAGAAGTAGTTATCTTTGGACAATGCAAAACATTCAAAGAATTAAAGATACTGACTTTAAGTTGGAATTATCAGTCCATAACTTTTAATTCGCTTTAACCAAGCGTGAGACAGAGTCCAAGCAGTGAGACAAGCATAAAAGCAAACCCACAAAAACACACAACAGAAAGCACCTTTAATTTTTCCAGCTCTTGCCAATTTGTACAGGCCCTTTGGGTCCCTAGATTCACAAAGTTGAAGTGGAACATCCATGAAAACCTGTGAAACCAATTATTGAGTCATTTGGTACCAGGCCTATCTTTTACAAACAAATACATAATTCCAGCCAAAAAACTACCACTTAAACCTAAAATAAAGAAGCAATACCTCAATGAAATCTCCGCTAGGTAATAGAGCCCGGCAAGCATCACGGTCCTTTCGATAAGGAGAAATCAAACTAGCAATGCAAATGACACCAGCATCCGCAAAGAGCTTGGCAACCTCACCTGGAAGCTTAAGTAATTATTAGAGGGAGGAGGGAAATAATATGACACTATAATCTTATTATAAGGTAGAAATTAAATCAAAGAACCACCCACCAACTCTCCTTATATTTTCTGTGCGGTCTTCAGGTCCAAAACTGAGATTCTTGTTTAGACCATGCCTAACATTATCACCATCGAGGACATAAGTCAGCTTTCCCCTTGAATGTAAGCAATGACTCAATGCACAAGCTAAAGTGCTCTTCCCTATGATAAAAGTATCCAGTCAAAATAAGGAAAGTAACAATAAAACCAGAAGATATCTGGACATATAAGATAGGATAAACTTAGAAAATTGTTATTGCAGAAACAGAGTAAAAAATCATGGTAAACTGGTATTCCGTACTAATTAGCTTGATAGTCTAGATACTTCTCCAGGGTTCCAATGATTTATCCACTACTTAAGATATCCTTAAGCTACTGTCTTCCTTCACAAAGATTATGGGTTATGTTTCACAGCAAACTGGCTTATCACCCCGTACAAAATGGAATTACCACCGTGCTGTCCTAGTTCAATCACGACCGAATTCAGTGTTTAGCTGAACTCTATACAGATCCCCATCCCCCCCCCCCCCCCTCTCTCTCCTCTCCTCTCAAATTCTTCATATTGGATGATTTCCACTGAGTTCTACATCAAAGTACTTACGATGGAATCTCGGACAGTTGACAAAAGCCAACAGTCAGTAAAATGGACTACCGTAATGATGAAATGCAGAAATCAATTGCAGAAAGTTCCGGCAGAGCCAGAAGTACTATAGTACAGGCTTATAATTCTTTAGAAATAGGCCAGATGTCTTTTCCTCAATATTTCATCAAGCGATTTGACTGCTGAGCTATGATTATTGAAGTCATTCTTTTTACTGCTAAATTTAAAAGTAACTCATGGTACTCATCCTTATTTTATAGGATACCATATCATGTTGAATTGTTGATATATACGACAAACTTGAGCGACACTTCGATGCAAAATATGCAATCATGCATAACAATTAACACCATCATAACCTAGTAGAACCCCCATCTCTCATAGAATAGAGAGGTCTAGACGACAGAAACATCTAAGCCATACTCCTCACAAAAATATGACCGAAAGTAAAGTGAAAAGACTAAATTAATTTTTTATGCATAAAGGGCAAATGATAAAAATGCAAAAGACATGTGAATTGTGAGATGAAATTCCCAAGTATCAATTCCATAGACATACCTGAGCCGCTAAGGCCAGTTATCCATATGACACACCCTTTTTGTTGTAGTAAATTTTCTCTGTCATGTTTGTTCACTGAGCATTCATGCCATCGGATATTGGTGGATTTCTCAACTGTTGACATCTGTTTTCGAAATGTACCTAAACAAACAACGCTTATTCAATTCCTCCGATCATTAAGTCATAAATAAGTCATTTATTTATCGCACTAATACAGATCAACAGAAAGAACACAGATAAACAGCAGTAGGGCTCAAGAGTATAAATTGAGGACTTGAGGTGACATGACAAACAAGGCTCGTGGAAAATATCTTGAATACCAATAAAACACAACCAGCATTACTACGCACCATGTAATCAAATGATGATTAAAAATAACATCAACTGCTGACAAACAATCAGCTAAACTATCAATCTTTTCTGTAACCACTAGAACAATAAGTAAGTGGTAAGGGACTCACAATTAGCATTCGGGAATAATTTTATCATCTGATATAAACTAAGTAATCCTCATTAGCAAAAGAGAAATTAATTAGCATGACGTAGACAGCCAGGCCCGGTTGGCCATTTCTTCGGAAAACTATGGAAGGAAGCAAAGCATGAACAAACTACTAGCTTATGCAGTTGCGCTCCAACAATCCAGAATTTTCACATATGACTATAATCAGGAAGAAAAGATATGGAAACAGCAAAGTTGGATCAACATTGATACTTAACATTGATAAAGCTTAAAAGCCGTTTGCAATTAGCAGTTTCGAGCTAAGTCCACTGTCCACATCACATGTAAAACCAGCACAAATGTAAACACATCACATGTACAACCAGCAAAAACGTGAAATAACGTATGAATTAAATGTGTTAACATCTAAATTGAAACATTCTTCATCGTGGAAGTCACATAGAACAGCCAGATCATTGTCAATACTAAAGATTAGTAGATTACTATATGATCCAACAAAACTCATATATCAGACATCAAATCATGCATAAGATTCGGCTGACTACACTATTTAAATTGGATGATAAAAGGAAATTCAATACATGGAATAGCATAATTGAAAAACATCTAATTAAAACTACAATTGCCAAACAAACATTACCAACAGAATTTAGAATTTTCAATATATATACAGTGATTATATATTGATCAAATAATGATTAGATAGAAAATCAAAGAAGACAATGATTTACAATAAGGGCCCCACTTATATGATTTTTTTTTTTTTTTTATAGAAAAAATTACGCCATAGCCCAGAAGTCCGGAAGAACAACAATATCTATGATGACTGAATTACACAGAAATAAACATATAAAGAGAAAAATTTAAATTTACCTATTAATTGAATTCCTGTTTCGCAAAGTTTGAGAAACCACCGAAAGAAAAGATGAACAAAAAATTTTACCAAATAAAGAAGAGGTCAAACTCAAAAGGGATTTTCCTTTTATTACACGATTGAATTAAATTACCTCACAAACGAATCTCCGTCCCCAACATAAATATAAATAAATAACCAGAGTATTTCTTAACTAATATTCTACAAGGACTCTTCTTTTTATTTTTGTTTTTTTCCTCCTGTATTACAATGACAATCAAAACGTAAATAAATAAAAAAAAAATAAAAAAATTAAAAGTTACCATTTCCATTACTAAAACCGTTGATGCAATCACGATCTGATTCAGCATTGACATCACGAAACGACGACGTTTCATCAACCTTACTCGAGGCTTTGACTACCACCATTTTTAACCTAGGGTCACTAATCTTGTGCTTTTTGAATAGATCACCACCAAATCTAACTCCGTTACTCGTCGGAAAGTTTGAAAACCCTAAATCCGACGAAGACACACCGTCAGATAACGGTTTAGAGATTGAAGGCAGTAACTTGAAAGTCACCGCCATTAGTGAGTAAACAGAATGTGAGAATCAAGGGAGTGGAAAGAAGGAAGGTGGAGATTCGGAAGATTCAAAGTGCCGACAAAAAAAAAAAAAATGTGAAAAAAAATAAAATCCAATCAAATCAAAGGGAATTCGTGAGATGAGAGAGAAAGGTGAGGACGGAATGTAAGGCGTAAACGGCTGGCGGGAAATTATTTGTCTCACTCCTATTTATAACATTTTGTTTTCAGATGTTATTTTCAGTTTAATACACTAATTATTGGTTGATTTTATTTGTGAGAAGTTAAGCAATCGCAATACAGAATTATAAACTACTCCGTATATTGTAGGACTGTAGCGCAACCTTCACAACAACGTCATTGTAAACCAAATAAACGAAGGAAGATTTGTTAATTGTGAAGCATAGACTATGCATTATTCATTGTAAACACCGTCAAAGTTTTTTTATAGGAAAAAAAACAAAAGAAATTTGTATATTTTAAGTTTTTGGTGGTTAAATTCAAAAGTTTAACTTTTTATTTAGTTTTTGACAAATTTTCCATCAATTATTGTATATTAAAATGTAAGACGCTTTTTAACAATTTGTTATGTGACACATCAATGTTGAGGCTGATTGTGGTTCTGCGTGACATTATTTAATTATGCATTATCTTACCTAAAAGGTGATTTTGAGAGGAATCGAACTTTTGTCAACAATAATCTTTACCACTAATCCGCCCATAAATTATTGAATTGTGTGGGCTGATTGATAAATATTCTTAAAACTCAATATATTTTTGCTTCTCTCTGACAAAACTATGTCCAATTGTTCCTTCTCTCTATCATAAATAAGAACGGTATATTTGCTCTCCTTTAATGGTAGCTCTCCTTTAATGGTAGGTCTCTCCAAATTTTAAATTTCCTTGTTGATTTCTCTTGCAAATTATGAGTGATCATGCTCATCATGCAATCTTCTTCATATTGCATTGAATTCCTTTCATTATCTTTTTCAAATTTTTATTTGATAGCAAGCCCTTTATAATTTATTCTATTTTTTTAATGTAATAGGTGGATGAGACCCTAATATGATAAACCTAAAAATAGACCCAAAACTAATAATCGTAGCTTAAATATGACCAACGTAATTGGATTGTGAAGCGGGAGCTAAAACTGATTCAAGATATATTCTAACATACTTTCTTTGTAGGTTTGTAGCTTGCTATTTTGCATATATACATTGTATACGTATCCAATATCCGGAGCAAGCCATGACAACAATCTAGTTATGACAATTTATTAATTCAAATTAGTGATCCTTACACCCAAGTGGTCTTGTTTAGTGTTTACGTACCAACACGAGAAACTTGTGTTGTTGTGGAGATATGGAGCATGGGCAGATGGAGAATGGATTCAACTAATATAATGACTAATGAGTCATAAGTCATAATTCATAAGTAGTTGTATCTTAATTGGTTAGTTTACAATTTGGACCCCATGTCTTCTTAAACAATTTTTTTTTTAAATAAAAATTTGGATTTCATAAGGGCAAGTTTAGCCCCATAAACTATTATATATTAAAACGTAAGGCTGACTATTGCAATTCCCCATATGGCGCTTCCTTAATCGCAGTTTCAATGAAATCGTGAATGTCGGCCAAAAAGTGAAACTATTAAGAATTGAACTTATGAATTATGACCACTTACTTATGATACACATACTTTACCAATTAAGCTATGCATTATCATTGTTCTTTAAAATAAATAACAAACTTTATATCATGGATATAAAAATAAATGCATGAAAAGCTCAATAATAAAAGAATATAATTGTCAAATAGCTCTAAACAATAATTTTTTCAATAAGTAACAATATACAACAATAAATAACATTGAACAATTGCTTGTGTGATTTTCTTTTAACATAATTTGTACGATTATTTTATATCAATTTATCAGTACTTTTCCCAATATCAAAATTGGTATTTCACTTCAATCCCTTAAATTTTCTCAGCAATCATGTATTATTATTTAAAAACATTCATATAACCATTCAAAATTTTTATTTACAAATAAAAATAACCCACATTCATCGCTCATGATGAATGGAGCATAACTTGAGCATAAAACATTAAAAATGATTATATTTAAATATAATTAATCGTCTATATTTACATATAATTCATTATTTTTTAATTGCCAATGTAAAAGAGTCTCAAATGTATATATTCTATTCACGTACTCGTATTTAATATTTTGAATTTTCCTTCACATAAAATTTCTTTTCACGTAGTTAATATTTCATTCTTTTATGAAATTTGATATTTAATTCTACAAAATTTATGATTTTCTTTGAAACTATTTAGCTAGATCTTATATAGAGTAAATTTTATTAGCTTTAAACTAATTTTTTATCCGGTAATTCGGGACAACGCCGGGGACAAAGCTAATGATGTCTTAAAACTCAATTCATATGCTGAATGAGCTTTTTACTATTGTTAATATATTTTCATCTCTTTAAAAACAAACCAAGGGCCTGTTTAATTCAGCTGAAAATAATTGAACTGAACTGAGCTCAACTGAACTGAACATAAGGTTTTTTATGAAGGATTAATGAATAGCAAAATAAGAGAAGAGTTGAACTGAACTGAACTGATTTTAAGTTGAAGTAAACAAACCCTAAATTTACTTATTCACTTTTAAGACTCACTTAAGACTTGTAAAAATAAAAACAAAAATAAATAAATAAATAAATATAATAAAGTAGTGTATAAAGACAAAAAAATATAATTAAAAAACAATGTTACCCACCTTAAATCTTAACTTGGGTCTTGAAAATACAAGACTCAACTAAAGACTTTCCTCAGACTTGAGTAGTTTAATGGAAAAAATCTTATGAAGTTTTGTCTTAAGGCATGTACGGCTCACATCTAACACTAGAATGTTGACATAAACTGCAATATTGTGAGTTAAATTGAAGAACATTTAAAAAACATAAATTGAGGCATGAATGTTGACATTGGTGCATTTTTCATTCCCAAAAAAAAGGTAAACTAGAAACTCATGAATCATGGGTTGCTTGATTACATTATAGTAGACTCTATCTCTATCTATCTACTTCCTCAAATCATCACTCTACTAGTTTCCCTTATATCCTTACGTAACTGCAAATTGAATAAGCTATTGATGAATCATTATATTGACAAAAGACAAATATTCCACACATATGCGTATAAAGTGACTATCTGATCTATTTTAGTTAGTTATAATTATTTTATTACCTGTCAAACTCCTAAAATAAAGTTTTATTTAGAAGCTACTGTGAAAAACGAGTAAGAGGGTGTTTGACAAACTATCCCAATTCTAACTCTATTTAACGCTTTAATAACATCAAATCTATTGTTTTTGAGTACTATAAAAGTTATAGGGTACCAATTGGAAGAAAGAGAACATAAGGGTGCCGTTTGGAAAAGTTAAATCACCTTAATTGCTTAGTATTGTTGTAATATTGATTTGTTTTTTTTTTTTTTTTTTTTTTTTTTTTTTTTTTTTTTTTTTAAGTTGTAGTTTGTCATTTCTTTATAATATATGGCAATGTGTACTAAAATACATTGCTTAATTGTTTATAATCGGACTTTGATTTATATGATTTGGGTATACGATTAATCTAAGTGAAAGACAAACTATTCTAACTTGTAAGAGGTCAAAATGTTGAAGCTAAATATGACTATCACATGACCAACTCAACCAAAAGCTTAAACTAATGGTTGAAGCTCAGGAATTAGTTTTATATTCTATCACGCCCCCTCATACGAGAGCCCATTGGACTTGAAGTATGGATGCAACATGGACACTCCATACCCTGCCCTTAATAATTCCACTTAAAAGGGAGGGGTGGATGAGATTCAAACCCGTGACCTTTGGTTGAGTTGGTCCTCTAATATGGTATCAGCGCAAGCGTGACACAAAGGTCACGGGTTCGAATCTCATCCACCCCTCCATTCTAAGTGGAATTATTAAGCACAGGGTATAGTGAAACTCAACTATCAGCTTAAGCTTTTGGTTGTGATGATCATCTAATAATAAGCACCAAGCAATAACTCATAAAGGAGTAATGTTACATCATAGTCGGATGTAACACTATAAGGTTTGTAATATATTATAAAGAAAAAAATGCCTACGAGTATTTAAATTATACTTGTAGAATAATGTCTATCTATGAGTATTTAAAGATCGGAACATATGATGAATTGTATTATATTTGTAACACTATAAGCAGCTAATTAACGTCTCTTCCTTCTTTCCCTCTTTCTAAGCAAAAAATCTTAAAATCTTAAATATTTTAGCCGCAAGAGGCTACCATAATCATCTTTTTGACGATAATAAGGCCAAAATCTTTATTTTTTGCTTTAATTATCAGTTGTTTAGTCATTAATAATCTTCATTTATCTCGTTTTATGAGAGTTTTCTTCTAAATTTTGGATTTGTTTTATCCTTTTGTGAGAATTTGGAGTTTATCTTTCTATTCTTCCATTATGACAGATTAGAATTTGGTATGGGATTTTTATTTGAGAGATTTCGTTTATGCATCATGACTCATATAATTTTTTACAATTGGTGTTGGAATTGAGGATGCGATCTATATGGTCAAGTGAAGAAATTTCTTCTCCAAACTATGTCAAATATATCGACTCCCTTATAGAAGATTGCTTGTATCAATGAACAATCTGAAACTGTGCTTCAGTTTCAAAACTGGTTTTTCATCATCATAGTTACTTTAAAGAAGAATTTTACTTGATTTGTTTAGATTATATTTTTATTTTCTTTAATACGGATTAATTGTAGATGCCATATTGCCATATGACTTTCAATTAATGAATTTTATCTTCCCCTTAAAAAAAATTTTTTTGTGGAATTTAATAACAAGTACAAAATAGGTAAATCTACAATTTGCATATGGTGGCTACAAAATTTATTTTTAGGGATTTGAAAGGGAGTCGAAATCCTATCTATTTAAAAAAAATAAAAAAATGAAGAATTCATTTTATAAATCAAAACACAGTAAATGCATAAAGGAGAATTGCCATTGCATCAAAAAGAAATAAAGGAAAGTTGCCATGGGTATTTTGAAATATATGATTTTTCTTACTTACAATTTATGTCGGTTGAATTAATAAAGAAATGGGTCTCTTAATTTATTGGATTAGGCACCTCTTATATACGTAATAAGGTTATTGTTGGGAACTTGAATGTTAGGCTATGTTCTCTTCACGGGATTACACTCTCGATCCATTTCATTCCCGGGTTATTCATTTCAATCCATTCTAATCCATTCTAGTCCCGACAATCCATTCTAATCCCGGCAATCCATTCTAATCCCGACAATATATTCTTGAAAATTTAAATCTTAATTAAAATTAAATTCTTAACTAAACTCTTGAAAATTTAAATCTTGACGACACAATAATGTTCATAACAAATTTGCTTTTTTTTTTTTTTCTATATTTTTGTTACATAATAATTTAATGTAGATACAATATTCTTACAAGTAGATAAAGAATGCTTCAATCATCCTCGTATATTTCTTCCTCCTCTATATCATCATCATCTTGGAACCTCATATTTCCAGCACACACATCTTGCCGTATTTCGTCTGCAATATTTACACGAATGTCTCGCATTAACATTGTTCGTGTCGGATTAGTGAAATCTAAATCAGCTACACGTTCAATATTTTGGGGACCATGAGAAATTGGAATCCCTAACTTGTCTAATCGAATGAAATTATGTAAAGTGCATGTTGCCACAATTATAGTCAATTGATACGTTTCTTCCATTTGTGGCATCATTATTAAAATTTTCCACCCTTTTTTCAATACTCCAAAAATTCTTTCAACTGACCTGAATTGATTAGAGCCGAATCGAAACAAACTGAAATTAAGTTGAAATCAACAGGCAATTTTTTTTATTTGGAAATAATAATAATAATAATAATAATTAAAAAATAATTACCGTTGTTATAAAATATTAATAACTAATGATAATAATAATCCCGGCAATTCATTCTAATCCATTCTAATCTCGGCAATCCATTCTAATCCCGACAATCCATTCTAATCCCATCCAATCCATTCCATTCCAGCCAAATCCCGTGAAGAGAACAGAACCTTAATCTTCGAGTTGAACGGACCAAGCACAGGGTCTTTAAATTGGACGCCCGTATAATGAGTCCAACCTACATCTTTAACAAACAATCCAGAATCTATATTTAAGTCCCAAATATAATTTGAAGTCCACCAATTCGCGAGGTTGGCAAACCAAAGTCTTATACTCTTAGGCAGGGATGACAATTCACAATTCTCAATAAAATTGATCCATAAATTAAACCTAGAGGATGCGCGGAAGCCCAAATGTAGTTCATAACTGAAAAGATTAATCCCATCATATACATGTGTTCAAATTTTGATAATTTGATGTAATGCACTAATGACTATTGTTGTTTCTTAGACCATTGTCAACATATTTTTGCTTATCTGAATTTGCTTTTGTTAAGCTGAACTTATTTTTACTTATGTGAATTTTTTTTTTTGCTGAAATCATTAACAATTTATTAAGGATTGAAACTCAGTCGAATTGAACTTATATTTGCTGAGAATGAGTAAAAAAAATGAGGTGAACATGGCCTTAATTTCAAGACTATTCGTGACTAATAAGCTTTTAATCAAATTTGATCAAGCCCAATAATTTCAAGTTTAATAAGCTCGAGGGATTACACCTATACTTAATTTGTAAGATGATGAGAGATCGAAATTAATTTTTTTCTTTAATAATGCAATCAATGTTGGTATGAGCCATCCCAATACCATCATTGCGATTATATGCTATTCAAAACTGATTGAAATTCTCATCCCAATGGATTATTTCAGTTGAATTGATCGAGATTTTGCTATATGCATGTACTAAGCTTATTTGTTACTTACAATAATCTGTGTATATATATATATATATATATGACAATACATTCTACTCTATATATGCATTTTTAGTTGCAATGATGTTATTTTTCATCATTTTCAATGGAAAAAGAAGAGCTAGTATGAATTATATAGTTGAATAAATTAGGAAAAATAAAATGTCTTATTAAACTTCAACAAATCCAATAGAGAGAATTAATGGGGGAAAGATACGAGACTGAAATTAGTCTTATTAACATTTGGCATAATCCTACCTTATAACTAAATCCCCTTTCTTACCAATTACACTATCCTCCATAAGCGCGCTAAGAATTACTAGCAGAAATCCTAAATGCATTTTTTAAACCCCTAATTATCCTCTTCCCAAAATTCCCCCTCAATCCCCTAGAGTTTCGGTCACTATTGCTTTCCAAACAAGAAGATGATCCCATTTTCATCTCACAAAAATCAGAAGCTGAAAAATTATTACTCATATCAACGTTATTCGTCGTACCACCACCAACACCACTTCTCCCGAACCTCAAGAAGCTCGTCGAAACGGACCCTCTTTCACCCCTCTCTACCTTATTACTATAATAACTTGCATTATTAAAACGACAACTCGAAGACCTTCTTTGATCGTCGTCTAACAATTTACTACTATTAGACCGTAGTTTCTGTTTTTGTTTATCCCTTTCAGATTCCAGCAGAAGCTTCTTCATGCCAGTTAGTTCCTTCTCTAGTGTTTTGATTCGTGAGCAGGTTGTGTCTACAGCGGCACGCAATTGCGCAACCTGGCGGAGAGCTGCGTCTCGTTCAAGGATAGCACCGAGTGTGGCAGGGGATTGCGAGCAAAGGTTATTGATGTTGGTAGTGGTAGGTGTGGTGGGGTTGAGGACAGAGTAAAGAGAGCGGTGGGTATTGAGTTGCTCAATTAGCATTGCTTGTACGATGAAGCGGAGAGGCATACGAGGGTTTTGGACAGCGTGCAGTAACAGGGGTGCTGAAAGAATACTGCAGTCTATACAACTTGTGATTTGAGTCTTTTGATCTTCTGACATCTTCCCATTGTATACCTGTGTTCAATTCCGTTGTGTACAAACATATTGTTAATTCACTTGTTTTAATTTCATCATAGATAAACGTTGTTTTACGCATGCATGCAACTATATATATATATGCAAGGGAATTGGGATAGATGATACTATGATGCATTGTTTATTCAGTTGTTTCCAAGTACATATATGTTCTCAACAATCATGACATCCTTAAATGCACGAATGTTGGGTTCACTTATCATTTTTTATGCGTAGTATACTAAAATTTTCAAATTTAATGCAAGGACCTTAATCAAGAGTCATACACAATGCACATTAGAACCACATCATATTTGTAATTTCATAACATCTTATTTAATTTAGGTCATGTTCTCTTCGACTTATTTTTACTTATCTTCAACAAAAATAAGTTCAGTGCAACAAAAATAAGTTCAGATCGGTAAAAATAAGTTCAGTTCAACAAAAATAAAATTTAACCCTTAATAAATTGTTAATTATTTCAACAAAAATAAATTCAGTTCAGCAAAAATAAGTTGACGAGATCAGGACCTTAGTTGTTGTAAATATATTTGTAATCACAGGGAAAAAAAAAGTAGATGAAATAAATATGGTTATACCAAGACAAAAACCGCAATTTAATGGACAGTCACAATAACAATCACAAAATTAGCGATTTGGGGTTAAATTAATGATAAGGGCAATTTTTCTTCTCATCACAAAGTTCTTTTTTTCAACAATAGTTAGATGATAGTACTTCCTCTTTAATTTTTTTTAGTTGCTACATCCACTATTTACACGATTTTCGAGACATACTTTAAACATTAATATCTCTAACTTTATAACATGTAAAAATTATACAATTTATATATTTGGAAGGTATACTTCGAGACGAATCAAACAATATCTCATTTAGTTATATACGTACATAAATCAAAAGATGGTCAAAGGAATTGAATGCATAGGAAAAAAGTCAAAATATAGCAATTATTTTGAGTTGGGAGGAGTACATCATTTGCATGTAATTTTGGCATTTTGCATAATCTGTTCGAGCCATCCATTGTTGCTACTTGCTAATGGATTAATGGCATTATTAGTGCCATAATTGAAGCTAATTAAACACCAATTTGTTCATTAATTATATATATAAATCAACATTTTCCATATTATTATCATTGGCGATAACTTGTACCACTTTGAATATTCAAGGTGTCTTTCTCATTAATCAAAGCATTTGAAGGAGTTTCACATTCTATTCAATTTTCAAATGACAAAAAGACAATGCAAGGCAATTGGTAACAATTTGTAACACTTTACCTATTTTAAATGCCCCAAAATCAAGAGTACAATTGTAATACTTCACCTATTTTAAAATTTGAAGGCTACGTAATTAGTAATTATAGTCAAATTTTCATCATATACTCATGTAACACGGAGTACATTTATAAGTGTCGTTATTAATAATCAGTTTTCTAAATTAGTGCATATATATTAATGTAAATAAAAATAACATGGTCAAAGATATCCAGCAATTAGGAGATAATAATTAATTTCTTACCAGAAAATAAAGATCAACCACTCTATAGAGGAGATCATGAGATGTTGTATATCTCCTCTGCATTGAATCTGCGATCACTCTAAACTCCTCAGGTGAAACCATCTTAAGTCCATCAGCACAACTAACAGCTCCTTCACCTTCACCTTCACTGTCATCCAACAACGTTTCAATGCACCTACTTGCAAGAAATGCCGTTAATTCCGCCTCTGGAAGCAACGACAAACACGAACGAAAAACGTTACATGTTAACGTCCTGTTTACGGTAATCACATCACAGAAGTAAGACTCTGTTAATTCACGGAGGCTATCTTTGCCGTCCATTTCGAGAAGCCAAGCTGCTGTACTAAGGGCCACCACATTGGACGGTGTAATCACGGTATGATTACTGTAACAGAAGTCAGCTACTTGATTGAAGATGTCTGCCGTTATTTTTAACGGTGGAGACAGAGTGAAATCCGAGACCCTTGATAATTGGCGCTTGAAGTAACCACTTTTTGAAATCAAAACGTCCTGTTGAATTGCAAAAACAAGCACTTCAATACATATTAATTGCGTTGATAGTGATTTTTGCTTAGCATTTATTGTTTTTAAGTACAATAATTTTCACTTTTATCAAGGGCCCCAATGTTTATGATTTGTATTCCATACAAAAAGGGTAAGTTTTTTGAAAATTCATATTGATGCCAACTCTAAGCAATGATGTATCATTTGGGTATTTTGGTAAATTACATTGAAAAAAAGTTGACAATCAACTCCGATTGGAATAAGTTAATGACACATACAATTGATACAAGAGCTCCACCAAAAAATAAAAGTGATAATCCGAACAAGAGATGATGTACATGCAATTGCATCTCTAACTCCAATCCCAATATGCTAACAATAATATTGACATAACTTTTAAGTCACAAGATACTAAAACTTTACAAGTTACTATCACAATGATTAATGCTCGACATTTGTTATTTACTAAAATATATCCATACACAAGTATTATGATGAGTACAAAATACACATATTGTCCAAATTATCGCTATCAATCGATCTACATGTGAATAAATGATGGAAATATGCAAATCACATCTCTTATACATGGAATCTATACGACCAATTTGTGAATGCATTTTGAATAAGATGAGAATTTTTATAAAATTGGTAAGAAATTTCCCATATTTATACTTATTTGGAAGTTTAACACTATAAAGTCATCGCCAAAGACCCTACATGCACACAAATGATTATTGAGAAGAAAAAGAGAATCATACACGGAAGGACAAATATAGGATCCTAACAATTCAAAAATGTCAACAGATTATACCATCTTAGGTAATGAGGACCTGCATTCCCATATCTGATGATCATACATTTATATCAGCTTTCATTTGTCAACATTATATCATCTTATATTTTATAATTCACATTAATTTCTTAATTAAGATTAATATGGTCATGAACGGTTGAACCAAATTAAAATAAAGTATTTAGAATTCTTATAATGAAGATAAACGTTACAGTACCTTGTGCAAGTTAAAACATACGCCGCGTACGTGTATATTAACGTCTGGTTTCTTCCCGGTAGCTGCCGTCCTAGATTAAGAGAAAACAAAAACATATATATATCAAATAATCAATTTTATTGTCAACAAATTAAAAAAAAAATAAAAATAAAAAATATATATACCAAGCATCAGCACTAGACTCATGAAGAGGAGAAGAGAAAGGAAAAGAGAGAGGAGGGGAAGAAAGCGACTGTAAATCTTCATCGTCATGATCAATATCTTCTTCATCTTCAAAAATGGTTTGAGAAGCCCCTAAATTTCTCCAGCCTTCCTTCATGCCGTCTTCTCCAATTTCACTTTCATGTGACATAGACATGTAGGAAGACAAGTAAGGGGTACGTAGATAGAGCAGAGGGAAAGCGAAAGGTTTAATTTACCAGGGGAAAACTATTCAAAAGTTTTTTTTTTTTTTTTTCCTTAGCTTATTATTATGAATGCGCTGCACTGGGCCTTATAATTATTGTATTGCAGTGAAACAAGGCTGAAGTTTTGGGTAGGGTTATAAATATTTTGCCTGTTATATATACAATTTGGTTGCAAAGAGTATTTATTGCTATATCCCCACTGCTTCTGAGTTGCGACTTTGTAAAATGCATTAATTAATATGAGTACGTATATACTGTTATAAAATATTATTATTTTATGGATGTCCATTATACCCCTTAGGTATGATCTAGAATGTTCTGGATACTAGGGTTTATTCTACAGGAAACCCTAGTTTAAGCTTGTATATATATTTGGTACTGAATAAGAAAACAAATTAATTCTTCTCCCCACAAATACTTTCTACTAAAACCCTATTTTCATAACACGTTATCAGCACGAAACCCTAATCACTGAGCATACAAGGTAACTACTATCAGGTACGTTTTTTCTTCTTTACTTATAATTATAGTTTGGTGGATTGAATTATGGTTTTAGATTCGTTTTATTGTCTCCATAATTGTAAATTAATCATCAAAATTCAAACTTATTGAAAATTTAGCAGATCTATTATTTTGATGATTATCCTTGTGAAAATTAAATATGACCAAATTCATAAAATAATTATCCAGAGTACAAACTTATGTCATTGATGATATTGTAATCTCTTATAGAATTATGCCATCACCTTTATAACAATCCAGAGAATTATGCAGAGATAAATCATATGGTCGTTGACAATGCATAACTATCACATTCAAAATATGGTCGTTTTCGTTTGTACT
>PYUH01000164.1:219839-232085 GCA_016808085.1 Suaeda aralocaspica
CGAAAGATAAAGGTTTGTTCTTTTCTAACACCTCCAAAGAAGAATTAGTTGGTTTTGCAGATGCAGGGTATTTATCAGATCCTCATGTTGCTCGATCACAAACTGGATATGTATTTACATATGGTGGTACCGCAATCTCTTGGCGTTCCATGAAACAAACCATTGCTGCTACTTCTTCTAATCATGCAGAAATTTTAGCAATTCATGAGGCTAGTCGAGAATGTGTATGGCTAAGGTCTCTAATTCAGCACATACAAGAAGATTGTGGTCGTTTATGTGGAAAACAAGCTCCGACTACATTATATAGGGTTGCTTCCTACTGCTACATTCAAGAAATTAGTTCATCAAATAGGGTTGCGTCATCTCAAGGATCTCAACGGATGATATCATGAGGGGGAGTCAATGCGCGCTGTACTCTTTTTCCCTTAGCTATGGTTTTTCCCACTGGGTTTTCCTGTTAAGGTTTTTAATGAGGCAGCATTGCACATGCGCATTATAAAATGATGTATATTTGCTTTATAATGGACATCCAAGGGGGAGTGTTATAAAATATTATTATTTTATGGATGTCCATTATACCCCTTAGGTATGATCTAGAATGTTTTGGATACTAGGGTTTATTCTACAGGAAACCCTAGTTTAAGCTTGTATATATATTTGGTACTGAATAAGAAAACAAATTAATTCTTCTCCCCACAAATACTTTCTACTAAAACCCTATTTTCATAACATATACCAGATTTTTAATTATCTATTTACCAGTATTTTTTTTTTGAATTCGATGAACGTACTATATATTAGCATGACAAATTGACAATTTATTAAGATCCTGTTATCGTCAAATATGACAACGGTGACCTATATCGAGAAGAAATTACAATTTAGATTGACGAATAGATGTGAATATCATCAACGGTCCCTACTATATTAGACTCACCACTCACATTAGTCACATACAGAGCAACCAAGTGGTGGGCTTGATTTTGATTCGAACTAATCGTATATACCCACCAAATAGCTAGACGAAGCAAATATTTGATCACATTGTCAAATAGGAGCCGGGAGCCCAATAGGTACAATAAGGAATTGAGACTAATCCATCTACCGAGGAAATAGTATAACCATTAAATATATACTTACTACTCAATCTCTAACTCTTGGTCTGACTCAAAAGGTCATAGATTCAGGTCCTTACATTAACGAATAATGTTAAAATTTCGTTACCTAATAATTTTTAAATATAATACAGTTACAAAAAAAAATGTCTAATTATCATTTCTTTTGGTTTGTATATGTAACTATATGATAACTAGATTACAATTATTAGGAATTTATTTGTCGAAATAATATGTTGTTTCATATGGTCCTTGAAATAAAAACACTAATAAGATTTTAAGAGTATCAAGTTTTTGAAACGGAAAAAAATGGAATGGAAGTAATATTTATCAATTTGCTGATCTACACTTTTTTTTTTTGTGGCACTAGAAACATTGGCATATGAATTCACGGACATTATTATTGGTTGCAGGATTATTTAATTTTAAGGCATTGGTTATAACTTATAAAATATAAATGAGGGTCGAAAAATATTTTTGTGGGGATGATATGCCACGAATTTCTGATAGTTTGGTAGTTTCAGAGTTGTTTGGTGAGAAGAAATGCTAGAAACAAAATGGTTTGGAGAGAGAATCATAACAACCTATGGAATTATTGATTTCAACTGAAGTTTTATTTTTATAAAAATGAAAATAAAAATTTAGAATTACATCCATGGCAACAAGCCAACGTACCAACGAAACAAAGACAACCTTTAATTTTTGTCGTTATTAATATTATGGTTGACGGAAGGTAAGAGGTGGTTCTCAACGTCGAAATGTATGGCTACTAACCTCTAATCGGATGTGGGCCTTGGGGATAATATTAAGATATGGTGGTTTAGGAGTATCAACCTATCAATATTAGTAATATACCTCCTTAATTTGGTTTGTTTAATAAGATCATTATTGATTTGTGTCGACAAATTTACACTTGATTTGTCAATTGTTAAGATAATTCAACCGACCCATTTCTATAGCTGATTATTATTTTGAATTTGATAATGCAATTCGGGGATGAGATTATTAGGAATTATGTATAAATAGTAACAACAATAATTTGAGTTCATTTCATGCAAGTAAATTAGTGTAAAAATTATTTGCAACTCTTTACACATTATGTTAGTTTCCATGAAATGCATACCCAATAAGTTAGTTTAACATTGCAACTAAAAAAAATAGATGTTGTAATTACACCAATCAATCAAAAATATACTGCAATATATAGATTCTAATTTTAGTTTATATACCAAAGGCTAAAGGGTGTTGTATTATTGTTATACAAATTTGATGAAAATGTTTTATTACTCAACACTTTAGTGAGATCAATTACTAAAGAAGAAAAAAACCCTTTTACCACGTAAAACTAATATAAAACAAATTAGTAGGAGAATTTTTTTATGAACCATGTTAAATTTGCATTGTAAGTGAAAGACACTCTAATCATCTCATGTCACAAACTAATAGTTTTTTTAATAATATTTTTATATGGCTAAACAATTAGCTCAAAGGTATAATAGTTTTTGACCTCCATTTCATTTCACTAATAATAAAACTTTAAAAAGAGTTTAAGTAGTAGTTTTTGACTAAAAATGACAACATTTGACATTGAAAATTAGCAATTTTAGACTACTAACATCACCCAAAAAAAAATAGAAACAGAAACACAAAGTCGAAATAAAAAAATCAGCCCATCATATTGGGCTAATCCAGGAGTAATTATCGAAGCCCAACTAATGTAATAAGAAATAAAAACAAACGACAATCCAGCCCAAAAAGAAAACCCTGGAAACTGACATAGCACACACTATAAAATCAACCCCCAAAAACCCTAACCCTACTTCTTCTTCTTCTCCCACCCTTGCCTCTTGTTTAATCTGAGAGAAAAAACTAAAACCTCAAAAATGAAGTTCAACCCAAGAGTATCATCCTCACGCCGTAAATGCCGGAAGGCACACTTCACGGCGCCGTCAAGCGTTCGTCGTGTGATAATGAGCGCACCACTTTCCGGTGACCTACGAAGCAAGTACAACGTAAGGTCGATGCCAGTGCGTAAGGATGACGAAGTTCAGGTGGTTAGAGGAACATTCAAAGGAAGGGAGGGCAAAGTAGTCCAAGTTTACAGGAAGAAATGGGTGATCCATATTGAGAGAATAACCCGTGAGAAGGTGAATGGATCTACCGTGAATGTTGGAATTCATCCATCGAAGGTGGTTATTACGAAGCTGAGATTGGACAAGGATAGGAAGTCGCTGCTTGATAGGAAGGCTAAGGGAAGAGCTGCTGCTGATAAGGACAAGGGTGCCAAGTTTACTGCTGAGGATATTATGCAGAGTATCGATTAATTTCAGGGGTTTGTTGTCGTTTATGTTTTTTGATGTTTATCGTTGGATTTTAGATCTGTGTTTTTGGTTTTTTAAACTGGAACTAATCAAACTAGTAGTGTTGTTATGGTTATTGAAGATTTTGGTATTATGTTTATGAGTTTTGGTACTATTGTTTTGGGGGTTTGTTCTTTCTCTCTTATGAATGCCATACAATTTTATCTCTTATTGTGAAATGTGTTTGATGTTGTTGGTTAATTTTGTGCAATTATTGGATAATTGTTTTAGGATTTACAAAATTTGTGAATTGAAAATGTTATTAAGTTCCAAAAAAATCCGAAAATGTTTTGTATTTTATTTTATGTTGTTGGTGGGTAGATCTGTTGTTTTTAAGGGTAGTTTATTGTGTGTTCTGTTCAATTGTGTTTGAGGTATTTGACAGAGCCTCAATTATAGGGTATGAGTGGAACTTGATAGTATTGTTTAAATGAGTTAAAACACCTCTAATGCCATAGAAACTATGGCAACTATAGGGTGTTGTGTAAATGTTGGTGAACTTGATGGTATTGTTCGTTTACCGAAAATGTTCCATTGCTTTGTTTTTTGTTTTTTTTGTTTTTGGGATTCTTTGATCCTTCACTATAAAGTCTTATCGTATACCTTTCGGTTTCTTTCTATTGGGTGTGGCTGTCTTTTAGACAGAGTTGGAGATGATTAGCATTCAGCTTGAACCTTATGTCTCCCATATTTGTTGCATCATTCCATTAGTTTGAACTTTGCCGTAACTCTTTTGGCAATTCGATCCATCAACTGTCATCAGTAACTCTGTTAGAAGTACTTTAGCCTTTCATGTTGTAATTCTTTCCATTATTTGATGTTCCTAAAGCTAATAATAACATTATAGGACCCCGTAGGTGGATTCAGTCAAGCATGCCACATTAATTGTACATCCCTCCTAATTAACTTTTCTTGCAGTTGTTTTTTGACTCATCATTGATGAGTTATGCAGAGGTGTGGAGTTTTTTAGGGTGTTTGTTTTATGTTTGATCTATGATGTTTTTTGGTGTTCGTATCCTGTTCTGCTCTGGCCTTCATTTTTATAATGTCGTTCCTATTTAGGCTGGCACTTGTTTCATTGATTTGAAACTATAAATGCTTGTGCTTAAATCTGCTAGGTATCGTTTGTGCCACAAATGACCCCTGACACCCCAGGAATTTGTGCTCCAAATGGATGTAGTTATTGGACTTGATGTTTTCATCGTATCAATTTACTTATGTACCTTTAAGAATCAAGTTTTCTATGAATACATATAGCATCTGAAAACCACTTCTTGCTTAGATAATTGGTTGAGGGATGGAGGGGGAGGTAGAGGTGGAGGAGGGATGCACTTCCCTTTTTTCTGATAAAGACTAAAGATACATCTATTACCCAAGTCCAGTGGTCAGTAGCTGGAACTTGGTGGGGACTGACAAATTTTAGACAAGCGTCATAGGTGTGAAGAGAATTGAACTAAAGTCTAAATTGCTTCAGCTGAGGCATTTAAATATGGCATGTTGCATTGTTGCTAGCTCAGAGAGTAGGGTTCAAGAAAATTCTTGTGGGGAGTGCATTAATGCAATAAGGAATTCAGCTATGGTTGTAATCCTATCCATCTTTTGTATGAGGATATTAGCCAAACTTGATTTTGATCTTTTTTTATTGTACTCATGCAATTTTAGTCAAGCGTTATCTTTTATTAGTTTTGCTGTGTAGCCTTGGTTGTACGAAACAAAGTACATGAATATTACGCTAATTCAAATAGCTATACTAATTGGTTAAATATGAGAATTTTGGGGAGGGGAAAGTGTACTTAAAAACACCCGGTTTGAAGAAAAAAATCACTTTAACATCCATAATATAGGAAGACATATGGCCTTTTCAATGAGACTAATGTCTAGAACTATTGAAAACAGAATATATGAAGAATGTGACAATATATGTTAGCATGGGGTACTCTTGATGGACAATCGTTCCTGAATACGATTCGTTTCTGTATTGGAGACGATTCCGATTCTTTATTTTATAATTGACTATCCATTAACAGTTTTTTAGATTTGTCGTTTTCAGTTTTCGTATCAGTACTAGTTTTCGACTCCATTTTTGACTCAGTGCAATCTAGGTGACAATTGCCCTAGATCGTGTTAGATTTGATACCAATTTAGTTGGATTAAACAATGTTTTTGTGTTTTATGGGTTAGGGGTTGACTATCTCGACATCTATTTTATCTTTCTCGGATGGAATAAGAATAAAAGGAATTCAATTTGACTCAATAACTAAGTCTCTAAGAGGGATAATTAAAGGTCTTTAGGGGTTGATATCAATCTTGGAGAGTCCCGTAGTGGTTTATAGAGGATGGTAAAGAAAGAACGTGAAAAAACAAATTGGGGTCGGGACGCCTGCTGTGGTGGCCTTAATCAAAAGTTATTATCCATTGGTTTTTAGGGTTGTAGGGTCGCGGAAATGAAAAATTGTCAAAAATTTTCCAACGGTGCTCAAGTGCTCATATGGTTAATATATGAATCCAAACCCTGCTCATAAGGATATAAGAGGGATGATAACAAGATTTTGGATGGAAGAAGTTATTTTTTTCTTTTTGCCGAATAGGTCATAAGAGGTCTTTAGGGACTGAAACTGGTCATGAAGAGTCCTGTGATGGTCCATAACAGTGATGGTAACAAAGTTTTTGACGATTCTCATAAAAGATTATTCTTCCCTTTTGCGGAATAGGCCTTAAAAGAGATGATTAAAGGTCTTTACAGACCAAAATCGATCATGGAAAGTCTTGTGGTGGTGCATATGGTGAAAAAACGACGGGACCTGGGACGCCCTCTCCAGAGTCCTTAATCAAAGGCTATTATCTATTAGTTTTGGGGTTTCGGGGTCCTGCGAAAAAAAAATTCTAAAGTTTATCAGGTTTGCTTGTATTGTCAAAATATGAACTCAGACCAAGTAATTCGGGGTTTAAAGGCCGTGAGAGGGATGATAGCAAGGTTTTAGGCCGTTCCCTAAAGAGACTATGTTTCCCTTTTACAGAAGAGGCCACAATAGGGATTAAGGATGATTAAAGGTCTTTAGGGACTGAAACCAATTGTAGGAAGTCATGTGGTAGTCCATAGCACGTGTTAATAAAAGGGGTGAAAAAACGACATGGCTCTAGACTCCGCCTCCGAAGACGTCAATCAAAAGCTATTATCTATTAGTTTTGAAAATATGGGGTCCTCGTATATAATTGTTGAAAAATGTACATGAAGAACCAATGGTTACTAGAGGGCCGATGCATTTTTACGCGGTGGTAGATCGAACAGAAGACATGCCAAAATCACAACAAGGCATGTATATCATCGTTTATGAAGTTCTATGTGAGCGGCATGGAGGACTTTTCGAGGTTACCTGCAAACATAGGAGAAAGTACCAAAATAACTATAAAAATTGAATTTAAAGTTATTTTTCACAATAAATACGAATTTTGGGTTGGCGAAGAAATGGTTAAAAAAAAATCATGATGACTCCATCAATGACCTAAATTTGGTTGGAAAGTTACTCGGAGTTCGAAAGATAATAAGATGATTTCTATATTGGAGAAAACTTTACCAAGGCTAAAGGTGACATGCGGGGAAAATATAAGGCAACAGAGGCTGGCCATATATTAGGGAAAATAGATGCCAATCCATTGAAAGATAACCTATGTGACTATGTGTATCCTATAATATATATACAAAGATTATTAGAAAGAGATGTAAATTAGGGAGTATATAATCCTTCTAACCACAGCAATAATATATAATACCCTATGTTTAGTGTAATTGCTGTGCAACTTGTGCTTCTATACAGATATATATATATATATATATATATATATATATATCTTATATGTGCTACTATTACTGTGTTAGTTTTGAGAGGTACCGAGTAGTTGCCTTTGGTGTATTGGATACATGTAACTGTGCAAGTTCTCTCACCAACAATTCAAAATGTATCCCTCTTTAGTCACCATCATCCCGCTCAGTAATCCTAGACATTCCTCTTTTCCACTCCTGGTTTTGATAACTTATGAGGGCACTTGCAAGTTGCAACATAGCAAGTGAAACTCATTAGTCACCAACTATGCTCCAGAATGACAATGTAGTTTATAGAAATAACCTGGTAATATGAGACATGATTATCAAGCACCAGGAAGACATAACTACAAGAACATGCAAGATGCATAAAGAAAATAATCTAAGATTATTGTTTGGTCAAAAACAAATCCATTTAGTCTGCATTCAAACAGAACAGCATCAGCGATCGAAACTTCTTTCAAAAAAAATTGCTACCAGGACAAATTTCTGCAAGTTTAGATACCTCTTTGCGATTAAGACAGACCTGAACACCACTATAGACAAAGATCATCATTTGTGTATGATAGGAACAGATCCTGGGAAAGAGGAAACCTACAATTGAATTATATCTGCAGTACTATTTTATTGATAAAACCCAGCCACATGGGGAAAAAATTGAGAATCGTGAAAACTTCTCCCAAAGCATCAGATCATCAAGGCTTAAGAGCGAGTGCCAAGCCAAACTTCGGGTTTTTGTCCAAAGCCAGGGTGTCGAATTCACTGGAGATAGTAACCATTGATTTAGGAATAACCTGATGCTGGAGGACAGCGCTAAGTTTCCCATGGTTATTCAGCTTTGCCTTCACAACAGTTAAATGATCAACAGAATATAAACCTCCAACGGTGAAAGTATTCTCATTTGTAGAAAACCTTCTGCAGAATTCAGCAACTGCAGCACTTTTCTTCAGCTGATCCAAATGGTGTAGATATGATGCCTTAATAGTATCTCCCTTGTCACCCCTGTGACAAAGATACAGCATGTCAAGAGTTTTTGAAGGGATTTCATTCAGACTAAGCCAAAGATATACGAAAGCATCAATCAAATGGAAATTTTGTATTGATTTCTAAATAGAAGACTTACAGAACAATAGAAGCACATGACTCTGGCTTTGAAACATTAACACCGGCAGTATACTTGGTAAAGTTACCAGAAGTGGTGTCATAACCTGCTTCAACACCAAAGGCAATAGCAGGGGTGCCAAGTGTAGCCGTAAGATCAACAACAGGATTCTTGTTTAAACCAACAGCTGAGGTAACGGTTGCATGGTTATGGAAGTATTGAACCTCGAGCTGTTTGACAAAAGGAAAAGACAATTAGAATACAAGTAAAAGAAATAAAAAAACCAATTTTGAAGGACATACCATACCTTATGAGAAGAAAGATCAGGCATCTTTAATGAAGCAATAACTTTGGTTGCTGGGACTATGTCTGCCATTGTAATTGTTGTGAAGATCTGCCAAAATTGAATTGCTGAGTGCAAGCTTACACACATTCAAAATACGGAGTATATATTAAAAAAAAAAAAAACCTGCAGAATAACAGTAACCTACATTTGACTCCGTGTCAACTTTGCTCTCAATCACAGTGTCCTTGTACTTGTATGAGACAGCCACATCTCCAGTTGACAGTCCTCCTTTCTTCACAGCAGTAGAGGTGAAAGCCTATAGGTTTTGTGAGAAGAGAAACAAAATAAGATGTAATTATGCAAGCAGCTATTTAGATATGACCAAATGAAACTACATTAACATGTAAACATGGAATTTAGAATTCACGCCCAACATTGACAAGTGCTTTAGAGGACAAGTATTCCGATAAAATCCACACACCCAAACACATACCAAAAGAAAAAAAGAAAAACCTGTTTTAGCAGGCAAAAAACTAGTTTAAAGAATGCATAGCTCCCCAATTAAACAATACAACATATTTAAAAGTTTTGGTGGTGCCCTCTTTTTCGCATAGCAGTCCAACCAATAGTATATATTTTAAATATCCATTATCTCAATTATTATCCTCAAGTCATATTCCATACAGTGACAAGAGATCATACTTTCACAATACCTATTCATGATTTTTTTTAAGTGCCTTGGGATAATTGAAGGTTGAGTTATAAGGTGGAAAAACTTTGATCAAGATAAAAATGAATACAAAGAATCCCAATCCAAATGATACTCAGCAATGATGGGAATCAAGACCTCAAGTGAAAAGCTTCAGGAGTTCAGGTAGTAAGCATTTAATCAAAGGAAAAATGTATACAAAGGATCTCAATCCAAATGATACTCTTCACCGGCAATGATGGGATTTAGGGCCTCAAGTGAAAAGCTAAGGGAAGTGAGCATGATTGTATTAAAAAAATAGTATATTTCATGAGAAGAAGCCAGAGGGTACTTATGCACCTTAATCTCTAACTAAACAGGTTTAAAGAAAATTATGTAGTTTAAATCAATTATGTAGCAAAAAGAGACATAGAGTTTGATGGGTTGATTAGTTTTTTTTAATATTTGAAGATGGATTATATTGCAAATTAAGGTGGCAATAGGTGTATTCTATGGTCTAAATCATGTATTTTACTATAGGTACAATAGCTAATGTATTATGTTAATTATTATGAATAAATCCTTTGCCAAAAAAAAAATGAATATATCATTTTTAATTAGTTTAGTTAATAACTACTGTTTAGAATCATAAAAACAGTTTTGAGGTTCATAGGTGCGTCAATTTGGGAGATTTTTTCTACGACAATTGGGAAAGGGTTATGAGGCATGTGAATATGTTTTGGAAAACTTAAGATATCTACTTTGAAGGAAAAATATTGTAAAAAATGCAACAATTACTTGCTCCCCAAGCAAACTGATCAACAATTTTTTCAATATTTTTTCTTCAAAGTAGACATCTTAAGCTTTGCAAAACATATTATACGCCTCATAACCCTTTCCCAATTTTCGTAGAAAACTCTTGCAAGTTGACGCACTAACGAACCTCAAAACAAACTTTATGATTCGAAAAACTAGTCATTAACTAATTAAAAACGACTTCTTCCTAATATAATTAATTAACATAATAAATTAGCCTGGCTGACTATTCCACAGAAAATCTAATTATATTAGTACCGCTGAAACTTTCTATGCGAAGATGAAATTCTGGTTACAATAGGTTTACTTTTAGACACGCTTGTACTAGCACACAATATGCTTCACTCTGCAAAGTCATTATGACAACAGACAACCACTGTACAGCTATTAACAGCAACAGCAAACCTGGTTTGCTAGTTCAATTTGAAAGACCAAATTAGCTATTAAAAGCTAGTTAGATAGAAAGATTCCAGATTTAAAGCAGAAATATAGCATTTAATTGTTAAAGTTTAATCTTAATTGATGGTTACTGTATAATGCCAGCCAAAAGTTATAAATTGTCAAATGAACGTAATAGAAAAACTCAACAGTTTACAACTCATAAGATTTACCCAACAGTAGCCAATCATCCAGCAAACATGATAGAAAAACTCAGATATCCACATAAAAATTAGGAGATTAAAAGTGGAAAACAATGGATATCCTAATATTGTCACTCAGCAAACTATTGAATGACATAATTTTAGAGTCTAGGCAACTAATGAGTTCGTTGAACACCTCTTAGGCATGTTGCAAAGAAGAAATGTCAATGACTCGCAAAACAACAAAATGCTAATTGCCAAATACCTTCCAAATCAAAAGGTTATTCTACTTATCTAGCATTAAAATGGTTTGTTATATGGTTTAAGCCATAGAATTTTGACATCTTATTAGAGCAAGATAAGAAAGATGAAAGTAGAAGCAACTAAAAACATACAGGTATGGCACTACAATTTGAGATCAAAGGTAAAAATAAATTTCTAATAACCTTTAGTAGATGGTCAAACCTCAAGCATTATCCAGAGTTTTATTAAATATATGTTGGCAAAAGATGTGTTTGGTAAAATTCACTATATCGGTATATCCACTTCATTGTCTTCATAGCATGAGAAATGCAGAAGTGCAGAACTACTAATCCAATATCCATACGAAAATTTGTTCATATGATAACAACACAGCAATACCAACTCATATAAAAAGGTCAGGTTCCCAAAAAACAAACAATTGGCACGGTTGTCATCTAGACAAACAATATTCCTCCAACTCTCCACCATATCCAATTTTTCATCGACATTTGATATCTATCAAAATTCAAAATAATTGAAAGATCAATAGAACACTGGTGACAGTTAATTCTAAAGCATACACGAAGAAAACATCACTACATCAGTGTCCATTCGCCTACATTAAAGGACTTAACAGCAAATCACATGCATTAGTAATGAAATCTGAACATATGCGCATATAACAAAAACCTACTTTGAATAATAATGAAAAGGTTGTATGAAAAATCTTCAGTAGAAAATTTGACAAAAACTACTTACTAATAACATAAGGAAGGGAAAAGTAAAGAGAACTGAGTCAATTGACAGTGGATCTCAAAATCTAAAACATGTTCGCAACATATAATCAGATAGCAGGAAATTACTACAAAGATTCCACAAACAAATGAAAACACTGGGAACTGCAAATGCTTCGAAATCAAAAGGCGTAATCGTCGACTGGATAATTAATGCACATAAATCAACATTTGAAAAAAATAAAAATAAAAATAAATAATCGATCTAATTTCAAATAATGAAAAAGCTCGACAACATCGATTTAACGAAAACTAAATCGAAAATACGATTAAAACCTAACTCCATTGCAGGAGAATAGAATCATTACCACACCAGAATCGCTGCATGATGAAACTGAAAACTTCTGATCAGTGAGATAATCTTTCGTCAGAAGATCTGAAATGAAGAAATACAAAAGAGTTTATTTAGCATAAAGAAAATAGAAAAAAAAAAAAAAAAAA
>PYUH01000164.1:239481-332799 GCA_016808085.1 Suaeda aralocaspica
TTTTTTTTTTTTTTTTTTTTTTTTTTTTGTGTGTGTGTGTGTGGAAAATGATGTTTCGAGTGTCCATAGTTGATCAAATTCCGATCCAACACGGTCAATTTTAGACTCAACCATCAATGGATATGTTATAGGTGAAAGTCAACTGACTTGTCTTTCATTTTTGGCATTGTAGGAGAAGTTGAGAATTGCTGTTTTGGTGTCTAAAGCTGCATTTCAGTTCATCCAGGGTGAGTTTCTTTGCAAAAATAATCCGCTTCTGTATTATAACTAAGGGGGCTTGAAATGAGGTTTAACATGTTGATCAAATTTTTTGTGTGTAGGCGTAACACCAAGTGATTATGAAGTTCCTGAGGAATTTAAAGCAGCAGGTTATGGAATATGTGCTGATGAGTTGAGTATGCTTGTCGAAAGCCATGATCTTAAAAAGATTAAGGCCAATGGAGGAGCATCCGGTATTGCAGATAAGCTCTGCACATCAACTGAAAACGGACTTCAAACTGAACCGACTGCACTTGCTCGTAGACAGGAATTGTTTGGGATCAACAAGTTTGCTGAGACCCAACTTCGGAGTTTTTGGGTTTTTGTTTGGGAAGCCCTTCAGGACATGACATTGATGATCCTTGGTGTTTGCGCCTTTGTGTCTCTAATAGTTGGTGTTGCCACGGAAGGGTGGCCTAATGGGGCCCATGATGGGCTCGGCATTGCAGCTTCAATCTTACTAGTTGTGTTCGTCACTGCAACCAGTGATTACCGTCAGTCCTTGCAGTTTAGGGATCTTGACAAAGAGAAGAAAAAGATTTCTATTCAAGTCACTAGGAATGGTTATAGGCAAAAATTGTCTATATATGATCTGCTTCCTGGTGACATTGTGAATCTTTCGATTGGAGATCAAGTCCCAGCTGATGGCCTTTTTGTCTCTGGATTCTCGGTGTTAATTGATGAATCAAGCTTAACTGGAGAGAGTGAACCCGTTATGGTGAGTGATGACAATCCATTTCTTCTCTCAGGTACTAAAGTCCAAGATGGATCATGCAAGATGGTTGTTACAACTGTTGGGATGAGGACTCAATGGGGCAAGTTGATGGCAACTCTCAGTGAAGGGGGAGATGATGAGACCCCATTACAGGTCAAACTCAACGGGGTTGCCACTATTATTGGTAAACTCGGACTTTTCTTTGCTGTAGTGACTTTTGCTGTGCTTGTTAATAGCTTAATCACCCGTAAATGGAGAGAAGGGACTTATTTGTATTGGGCTGGGGATGAAGCTGTCGAGTTATTAGAATACTTTGCTATTGCGGTTACCATTGTTGTGGTTGCGGTTCCTGAGGGCTTGCCTTTGGCTGTGACTTTGAGTCTTGCATTTGCCATGAAGAAGATGATGAATGACAAGGCCTTAGTCCGCCACTTAGCAGCTTGTGAGACCATGGGTTCAGCTACTACTATCTGTAGTGATAAAACCGGGACTTTAACAACCAATCACATGACTGTTGTGAAGACCTGTGTGGGGTTGAATGTTAAGGAAATCACCAAGGAAACCAATTTGTGTTCTGAATTGCCTGCTTCTACCCTGAAGCTTCTGCTTCAATCCGTATTCAATAACACAGGAGGTGAGGTTGTTGTCAACAAACAAGGAAAACATGAAATTTTGGGAACACCTACGGAGGCTGCGCTCTTAGAATTTGCGCTGTCATTAGGTGGCAGTTTTCATGGTGAGAGACAGGCATCCAAGCTGGTCAAAGTTGAACCATTTAACTCTACTAAAAAGAGGATGGGAGTAGTATTAGAACTTCCTGAAGGAGGTGGTCAAAGGGCCCACACAAAAGGTGCTTCAGAGATAGTTTTAGCTACCTGTGATAAGGTGATCAATACAAATGGAGATGTTGTTCCCCTCGATGCAGAGATTTTGGATCACCTGAAGCTAACCATTGATCAATTTGCAAATGAATCTCTCCGGACCTTATGTCTTGGCTATATGGACCTTCAGACTGGGTTCAACCCAAATGACCCAATGCCCTCTAACGGATACACATGTATAGGAATTGTAGGCATCAAAGATCCTGTTCGTCCTGGAGTCAAAGAATCTGTTGAAATATGTCGTTCAGCAGGGATAACTGTTCGGATGGTTACAGGAGACAACATAAACACAGCCAAGGCTATAGCCCGGGAATGTGGTATTCTTACTGATGATGGTATTGCCGTAGAAGGCCCAGTTTTCCGAGAGATGACCATGGAAGAATTAGATAAAACTATTCCAAAAATCCAGGTCAGTCCATTAATGTCCTTTCCTAGGATTGCTAAGTATGACATTTAATGCGTCAACATCAAACATGGAAGCATAAATAATAACTGATTGAACCTATTACCGTGCAGGTCATGGCACGATCTTCTCCCCTAGACAAACATACACTCGTGAAGCACTTGAGGACCACATTTAATGAGGTTGTGGCAGTCACCGGAGATGGCACAAATGATGCTCCAGCTCTTCATGAAGCTGATATAGGACTTGCAATGGGCATTGCTGGTACAGAGGTATAATAATAGATGCATAGATTACATTGGTGCAATCTTAAATTTTCAGATCATATAGTATACTTGCAGTGAACATTAATTTTTTTTTTTTCTTTTACATTTTCAGGTGGCTAAAGAAAGTGCTGATGTTATCATTCTAGATGACAACTTCTCTACTATTGTCACTGTTGCTAAGTGGGGACGTTCAGTTTACGTAAACATCCAAAAGTTTGTGCAGTTTCAGCTGACTGTTAATGTTGTTGCTCTACTTGTTAACTTCTTTTCAGCCTGTTCAACTGGTAAGTATCAATTATTACCTTATTATTTGATAAGATCTGTTGATATTCTTGATTTTTGACTTTAATATTACCTTGTTTAGGGAGTGCTCCACTCACTGCTGTTCAACTATTATGGGTGAACATGATCATGGATACTCTTGGAGCTCTTGCATTGGCTACTGAACCTCCTAATGACGAATTGATGAAGCGAACACCAGTTGGGAGGCATGGGAATTTCATCAGCAATGTCATGTGGAGGAATATATTAGGGCAGTCTTTGTACCAATTCATGGTTATTTGGTTTCTCCAAGCTAATGGAAAAGCTTTGTTTGGCCTTCATGGCTCAGAGGGTGATTTGACCTTGAATACTCTTGTCTTCAACGCGTTTGTGTTCTGTCAGGTAATATAAAGTTTATGTTCACTTTATGCAGCACATTTTTTAGATAATTCAATTATTAATTAAGCATCATTCTTTCTTTTTTAATCACTCAGCCAACGTTTTCTTGTTGCAGATCTTCAATGAAATAAACTCTCGTGACATGGAGGAGATAGATGTTTTCAAGGGAATACTAGACAATTATGTTTTTGTTAGCGTCATTAGCATTACCCTCTTCTTCCAAATTATAATCGTTGAATATCTTGGTACATTTGCCAACACAACTCCCCTCAGTTTTATGCAGTGGTTCCTTAGCATTTTCATTGGGTTCTTGGGCATGCCAGTTGCAGTAGGATTAAAGAAAATTCCAGTTTGAGTTATTAGAAGTGTTATTTTTATGATCAAGTCCAGAAGCATTTGTTTGCATCAAGAACTAACAATCGAAATGTTGAATAGCCCTTCCGCTATCCATTGTTGTGGCCAGCACAGGCAATTGAATGGGAGAATATCAAGTAAATGCTCAACATTTTAGTGCAGATTGAAGATAACTTCATTTCCTTAATTTTTCTAATTTTGGCAACCTAGGCACTTTTGTTATCTGGGTTTAGGGAATTAGCTTTTAGGTCCTTGTTGAATCAACTACATGTACACCATTGTGATCTTTTTGTAACCCTGATCTCTTTTTTTCAATTAGTCAGTCTGTAAACAGTTTAATCATATAAGGGAAATTCCAGATTTTCTTCATGCAACATTTCTTTTTTTTACTACAATTCATCATTTTCACAGTCTTGTTGAAACTCATACTTGCACCACATCAGCCATATTACAGTCTTACAACTGCAACAAAGTTTAATTTAAATGCTAACAAAGAGATAAAGAAGGCTATTATATAGTGCTACACTACAATTGCTCTGGTAATTATATATATACAGAAATTTTTAGAGTGCTTAATAAAAATCACAACATAAATCTAGTTCTCACATGAAGAGAACCATATAGGATCAAGCAATTCTTTAACAGCAAGAAGTTCTTGCAATCTTTCACTGTTCTCTTCTTCCTCAATACAGTTTTCAACTTGGGGGTATAGCTGTTGTAGATAAGTCATCATCATGTCGAGTTTTTGCAGCTGCATATCTTCCTGCCTCAACAACAGCTTCAAACTAACAAAACGTACGAGCCCCAAGACAAGGCCAAAGTCTTTTCGTCGCAAACCAGTTGCAGCGCCAATGAGAAATACCAGTACTACAATATCTAACATCTCATGACTTTTTTGAAACAATTGAACCATCAATTCTATCAACTTGCTAAATGCTGGGAACTTCTCATTTCTTGAAGTGTTATCATTGTCTTCATCGTCAGAAGCTGAGCATTTCATTTCAAAAAGTTCAATACTGGCTAAAATTGAAAGCCATGGATGAATATGCATCTCACCATCATCAGACATTTGAACAGAAACATTCTCTTCCACTGATTTTTTGAGAAGGCACCTAGACCCCAATCCCAGAATCACATCAGGTAGCCATTGCTTTGCTAAATTGACCAGACGCGCTGCATAACCAGATCCACAATATAACTCAATTGAAGCAATAAGATCAAGAAGACGATTGGCAACATCATAGACTTCTCGCGGAGCAGGAGAATCTTCATTGGTATTTGCAAGAACTATATTAATCAACTTGGCAGCATAAGTGAAAGAACTCTTCAAACAAAAATGGAGTTCTCTCAGTTGTTCTTCTCGGAACTTCACTTCCTCATGAAAATTACGCTTTAAGATGGAGATCATGTTCTGCACGTATGCTGCTGCAAAACTGAGGGTTCTTTTTGTGTTGCGAAAAAGTAGATCCATTGCAGCAACATCAACAGTGAACTTCAAAACTGCAGTACAGATCTTCACCGAATTCAATGTTCTACTTCGGTATGAAAAGGGAGATCCTACAAAATCAAGCAGTTCAATGAATTTGAGTATAGAAAGATAAGGGGAACCTTCAATTCAATGTTAGTCCAGTTAATGATGTACCCTTCGAGGAGTAGAAGCTTAGGTGACAGGAGATATTATGCTGATAAATTAACTTGTAAAGCGCAAAAAATACAGTGGAAGAAAATTATTTCAGCCATTGGGGGACATCTATCTAACTATCCAAGACAGAACATATGTCTAGATGGAGTAAAACAATTACAGCAAAAACACCCTACTTAGGTTAGGTTCAAATTGCTCACAACACAAATTAAGGAACAACGAAATCAAGTTGACTATGAAGGATAAACAGAACCAGGAATCGGACAGTTTCTAGATCCTTGTTTTCTAAATGTTTTCATCTGGCATACTAATGACATTGATAGCTCCTTACCTCTACAGGCCTTAAACCAATCTCATTGTCCATCCATGAGTTGAGAGTAATACATTATACATGTGATATACTTCCTCCGTTTTGTTTTTTTTTTAGTTGCAAAAAACTATTTTGCACACTTTTGAGGAAGGAAAAATAAAATTGGAAAACCGATAACCTATTATCTCCCTCTTGCTTCTACTGAAACTATGTTGATTATTATGCTCGTTTACACTAGCAAATCTCTTCCTTAAGATGCATGCAAAATGGTTTGGTACAACGAAAAAGATATGGAGGAAGTACCACTTATATGGAGAGTTAGGTGGCTCAATTAACCTGTTATTTAAACATATGCCTGAAGAAAATTAGGGAACCCTACAAGTTTATGTATTAAGCTAAGAGAAAGAACCTAGTATCACAAAAGCCTTGCATGTAGTATACTAGGGTCACATCTGTTTTAAGGTCACAAAAGGTTTGCATGAAGAATACTAGGGGCCATAGAATTTAGTTAAAATTTATAAGTTCCTCTTTGAATTAATTCACATCTCCACTACAGAAAATTTGGTCTTTTAATTCTATGCACAGGTAATTTCGAAACACAGGAAAAGTATAAATTTTGACTTGGCTAAACTTAGAGGGTACCTATTGTTTTGGGATTTAGAATTTGTACTCATGTTTAGTAACAAATTAAGTAATTGATTGTGAACTTTAATTAGGATAGTCCAATTAAAATATTAAATCAACTTACTGAGTCAAAAACATAATACAATGTGAGTATACAATGACAGTCAGATATACATATTACATGTTGCTTACCATCATCATCATCATCATCAGAACAAGACCCATCGACATGGGAGTCTACTAGCTTTTGCCTGCGAAACTGTACAGCCATGTTGTAACATAGCTTACATGCAGATGAAATTGACCCAACTTTCGCCAAACCCCCACCATCAAGTACTTTTTCTGTACAGTTGAGCAAATGGTCCAAAGTCTCATCCAAAAGTGTTTGCTGAAATCACAAATTTAAGAATATTGCCAAACAATAGTCAGTTTTTATCATACTAACTAGTGAATTAGCATCTATGTATAGCACTGTAAAGAGCTGGCCTTCTAAAAAAAATATTGCGTCAGTATAATTTTAGGACATAAAATAAAGCATCACATAGATATACTAGTAAACTGAAGACAAGATATCAGCTACAAGCTTTCAGAAAGTTAATCACACAGCTGTGAGATTCTATCATACTATGACGTTTAAGAAAAAAAATCACAGTAAGCAATATTAAAAAAGGAGAAAGCTAAAAATCACTTGCCTCTATCAATCCAGCATTTGGTACATCCTCCTGGTCACAATGGTCATCAACATCTTTGACACTCATATTTTGAAGGGTAGTGTGCAAAGAAAGAGCCATATATGCATCAACCAATGATGCCTCCATAAAACCACAGCATGTACTATGCTCAATGCTTATTTTAGACACGACCTTCAAGGCAGAAATCACCATTTCTAAATGCTTGGATTTGAACATAGCTTTTCGGCTGGTCTCTGAAGCTAATAGATCTTTTACCTGCCATGCTATTCCTACTGAATTTTGGTAACTGTTCTTGAATGCTAATGGTTCTTTTCCATCGACAGATTTTCCTTTTCCCGACTCTTTGGAGATCCTGCTTTTCTTCCTCTTTGCAGATGGTGTTATCTCCCTGGGTAATTCAACGCTGAAATACTCGTTACACCTGATAGCTGTGTCTTGCAAGAGCCTTGATAGAGCCTCAAACATATTGTCAAACCTTTTACAAGATAAAATCAGTTTATGTGCAGAACGCACTTGAGCTTGCTTTTCTTCATTATCAACCAAACCACAGCAATTTGAGACTATTGTTAAACATTCTTGAAGGAGTCTCATTGCACCAGCAGGAGAGACAATAGATACAACATCAAACAAAGAAGACTGAGCATTTCCAATCATGGAAGCAGCCAACAAACCCTTGATTTTTTCACCTGAATATAGTTCCTTAAGGGCTTCTCTGCGACATGAATCACTAGCTAGGTTCCTGCACAGATGGCCTAAAGCAAGAAAAATCCCCTTAATATGTTCAGCATTAAGTTTATCAGATGAATGAACTATATCAGTAAGAACTCTGACAAGTTCCATGAGAGACTTTGAAGAAGCTCCTTCTGATGCAAGAAACTCGCAGAACCTTGCACCAGCCAGGGGAGACCTTTTTATTAGAGTGATAATACGTGTGCATGCTTCTGCTACATTGACCTTAGGAGGGAAATATGATGGTAAGAGCAGCCGCACAATCTTTTGAGCTACAGGAGGTTGATCATTTGCAAGAGTAGTCAGCAAGACATCCAAGTCGACCACCTGAAGATTGAAACACCACAACATCAGTCAACCAAGAAGGATGGTGCTGTAAATAAGTCAGCATTAGTGGCGATAACTGGAGACTGGACTCTAGAAATACTGATGATGTATCTAAGTTACCTCTCATTTACCTTATTAAACTGGAATCCTCGGACATCCATAATGAGTAGCAGGAGATCAGCCATAGCAATTCGAATAGAGAGAAGTGGATCCAAGATCATGTTATGCAGTCTTGGTAAGAGAACTTTTAGAAGTTCATGAGTTTGTGGATTGCCTAACATATAGATTAGGCCATTCAATGTGGAGAGTCTAACCTCATTGGATATATCTTGAGACATATCATCAAATATAATAGATATTATTTTTGTAATAGTCGACGAAGGAATAATTTCCCAGAACAAATGAAGGATACGGCAACAACCTTCTACTGCAACTACTCTCACATCTGGACAATCATCTTTAAGTAATTTGTTTAACAAGAAGATTTGTTGTTCAAGCAAAGTGTCCTTAGCCTCCTTAGAAGCATCTGGATCTTCAAGAGGGAACATGTCCAAGAGTAAGTGAAGCGCATTTTGTCGAACATTTGAATTGGCGACCTACAATTGCAAACAACATTATCAGCGTCAACAAACTAACAACTTTTACAACTAGAATAAGGGCTAATATATTAACATAAATTGCACTAACTTCCAATAAACAACACACCTAATACAAAACCTAAAAGGGTTGGTTCCAAGGCATATGAGTTCACTGAGTCACTAAATTGCCACTTTAACTATATATAAACTAACCTATGATCACCTTATATCAACTTTTTAATGGGTGCTAGGGAGCCACAAGGATGAACAGTGAGAATCAATCCTAGGATTTCCTAGAATCGGGAAGGAAGCTCAAAGGGCTATCCCTCACTCTTACCATATTCAACTTGTTAACTAAAGAAAGACATAATCCCAAATTAAATCATAAACTCACTCAATCAAAGAAATGAACTTATAAGATAAGTTAATAAGTGATCATATACCATAATCATCTAACTCATAGCAATTAAAAAGGTTGTTTTAAAGGCATATGATATCACTTTAGAATTAACTATTAATAAGACATAATATCCAATTATAAGACCTTTTAAGATATGTAATTAAGTTCATAAGTAATCATAAACCATAATCACTTTAGACAAAAGATAACAACTTGAACAGAACACTGTAAGTAAGCAATATATCTCCAGCTAGAAAGTACCTTCAAATTCCGGAAAATGAGAGGCTCGGCGAGGCGAAAAAGGGTCTTCTCAACACCATCAGTAGTCCTCTGATCAATAAACCCTCTTAAAACCCTACGAATTGAAGCAGCAAAAGAAGCATTCCCAGCAAAAGTAGCACCTTCAATCAAATTCAGCAAAAACACATTTTCAATTTCACCCCTCATTTCACCTTCTAAACTCTTCCAACCTTTGAACACAATCTCCCCATAAGCTTCCAACATTGATTTCCTCCCAAATGGAATCTGTGACTTTATCATTGCTAGAATTTCCTTCAATAATTGTGGACTTAACCCGAACAAAAAGGCGATAAACCGCCTTCCATCCTCGGTCTTCAAGTAAAGAGGAGTGATCACACATCGAATAAGCAACAACTTCAAGTCCTCAATACTCTCATCCTCGAAATCAAACAACATAAATGCTTCTCTTAATACACATACTCTGTGAACATCAACCTTCTTCCTCAATGTCAAAGACCTCGAAACGAGGAACGGAAGGAACTGAGAAATCAGGAGCTCCCTCCCAGAAAGCTCCTCCTTCCACCATAATTCACACAAATTCGAAATCTCTGATAACAATACATTATCATTCTCAAATAGAATCAAATTATCATGCAATTCCCTAACCGCGGGGAATAATTCATCGGAAACGAAAGCCTTTTTAGGGTGTTTGGTACAAATTAGGGCAATATAAGCATAAATTTGGAGATTGTGAAGATGAGTTTTTTGAAGGGTAGCTTCGTCATTATCATCACCATTATCGGATGGATTACGAGACGATCTTCGGGGTTTTTTGGAAGGAGGAGAAGGTGGAGTTCTGGGATTAGAAGGGTTAATGAAGAAGGTGATTGAACGATTAATGGAGGAGTGAAGAGAAAGAGGGAGAGAAGTGGAGAGTTCGGAAGAAGGTTTAATGGAGTTAATTAGGGTTTTAATAGAAGGTTTAATTGATTTGAGAGAGTGTTTTGTGGATGATTCTAGGAATGATTCTGCTGATGTTCGTAAAGATGAACGAAGCCTTTTCTCCATTTTTGAATAGAGAGAGAAAGTGATGAGAGAGAAAGAAAGAAAGAAAGGGAGTTTGAATTGTGAATCATGGCGCTCAAATGGTGTGTTTGTTACTCCCTTTGAAACGATGCCGTTTATCTTTATTATTTTTTTCTTTTAACAGTAATTTTAATTTGCTACTTTGTGGATAATATTATAGATGTCAATGACTCGTATATATGTTCGGAGAACTAATTAAATTAGTTGGTTAAAAGATTGAAAGAAAATACTCAAGAATTAGTATCAAACTTTCTCCCCAATCTCCCAACAATGTTTTTAGCAATTTTGTATAACAAAACGTATACTATATTATTGGCAAAAAATTTATCAATTGTTACCAAATTGTCAATAAACAGACATCAAGTAAAGGAATAATGTTAACTTTGAATACTACATAAAAAAATCATTAACGCAATTTCAAAAAATTCACTACAAAATACAATTATTTGATTTAATTCACATGAATTTTTTTTTTCAGAAACACATGAATTTTTATTATTCAAGGAAAATTGTGAAAAGCTCAATTGCTTAGAAGTTAGAATTTCTCTCCTAGTTTCAAGAGATTTTACAATCACTTTTCATCATTGCACTCATGAATCCCTAACACTAAAAAAGGATGTGGAAAATCAATATTCTCATAAAATTAAATTGTCCCTATTTTTACTTTTTTATCAACTAAATATTCCAAAATTAAAATTTATTGAAATCTTGAATACCCATAAAAAATTCGAGCAACCAAACAATACCAAAAGGATGCAAATTCTAAACTTCGTGGAGATGATGGCTTGGCTAGACGAATGTTATCAACCTACTTAAAAGTGAATACGGTGATTTACATTAATTTTGTTTTATATTGCTGCAGCTACAACTCAAACATGCTTTCCGTTGGAACCGATGCCAAAACCAAGTGATTTACTACAACGAAAGTTCACGAAGAAAAAGGAACGCTTGACCCAGCATCATTATGGTCAATGGCAAAAATGCACAATACCTTATTTACAATACATGTACATTATCACTCGCACTACGATTGAAACAAGAAACCAAATTAGACCCCTTCAGACTTCCACAAATGTATACCATCAAATAATCAATTAAAGATCAAAATTGATTAGACAAAGTTTATTATAGCTGAATGAAAACTAAAAGGGCAGAAGAAAAGTAGGGTAAGAGAGAGATCACAATGGCACGCGAAATCAAAAAGCATGCCAACCATATAGGACACATATATATGTTTGTGTTCAACCGTATAGGCCGGAACAGAAATACAAAGAAAAGTTAGAGATTATTGCAGATGAACGCGGTGCTCGCATGGCTGCCCTAGACCCATCTATATACAGATGAATTAAGAATGACTCTCCCATCAATTGTTTCCAAAAAGCCACCACCTCTTCTTCTTTTTTGTTTCGCAAGAAGTTGGCATCTCTGCACATAATTATATCAAAACCTAAATTAGCTTCTCCGGTGCTCTAACACAACGATTCAATTTGTATGCAAAGCCAAAAATAAACGTACAAAAATAGTCTTTTAGATGTTCTTCAAACATAAAACAGAGAATGAAAAGAAAAACACAATTACTAGCCAATTGTATGTTGTTAAAATAGATCCCATTTCTAGTCTCCAGTTCAGGAAATAAAGTTTCAAGCTTTTGGGAGAGAGAATTCACCTTGATCTTTGGTCTCATTAATAATCAAGAGGTGTTGAATGAAAACTCCAAATCATTGCATATCCACGTCTACATAAAAAGATTACAATAAACTTGTCCGTTCTTCAATATCAAACTATCATCTGATTCATTTCATCATTGATAGATGTGCTTTAGAAGTGGGGGTGGCAAGCCCCCAAAAAACCCTCCCCACTCAAAATCCTCAGAACCTCCACACCCCAAGAGACATTTTTATCATCCATAAACATAGCCATAGAAAAATGCTTCCAAGTCATCTACCATTCAGCCCACCAACCCCCCAAACAAAACCCAAAGGGAAGACGAAGAAAAGGCACTAATGTCCCAATTTCTCAAGCATATTGAGGTCAACAGCTACAATGCAAGGCCAAGTCACAAACTAATTTGTAAATCGGGATAAGAACTGAAATTACCTCCTTGTGGATAGATCGAGTTATAGTGCACTTCAGCCCAAAAGCTTAAAAAAATGACTGCAGTCAAAACACAGAAAATAGAGAAAAATGATTGATACATCATAAGCTCAAACTGGAAATTGGCATTGCATAACTATGAATATGAAGTTACAAACAGTTTTTGCAAATAAACTTAAGCTTTGAGCCATTGAGAATAACACCTAGCACTGAAAACTTCGTACTCCATACTCTGTATAAGATTAGATGCAAACTCAAGCAAGTAAACTACATCATCCAGCTGAGAGACCTCATATAATTCTATGAAGCAACCTTTCAGTTTTACAAGTACCATTTATCCTCCAATCATCAGTAAATTTAATTAATGGGATGGTCAGATTTTATCTCAAAAATTCACAATACCAACTTCACAATAAGCAATAAAAGTGAATGATCAGTTACACAAGGGAACAACAACATCAACCATCCAGCTTGTCCAAAAGGAACGATAAAGAAAGCAGAAAGATGTAATAAACTATAATATAATAGAGCCTGGGTGTATTCAAAAGACATAAAAGTTCACCTCGTTTTGACTTTTGAACCTTCGGAATGATCTCCATATAACAAGTGTCCTTGAAAGAAGTTATGAGGAATATCTTAACACCATACTGCAAAATAAGCTTCTAAGCATCAGTAAAGAGAGAGATTCCAAAGCATTCGATTTCCATCAATAATATGGAGGCTGCACAATCATTTCAACAAAACAAATGTGCAACATGACAGACATAAAATACTTTTGTTACATAAGCAAATGTGACTCAAGTGAGTAATTCATTATTAAAAATAAGAGCCCCTCCAAGGTAGTACAGCTTAGAAGAATCAAGCAGAAAGTTGGAAGATAGGACTGATGAGAATCTCACCTGTCATACAGGATAGGGTTAGCAGGTAGTCAACTAAAAATCTCTAAAGTTGTGATGTGTCAGCAGCAAGGTAGTCTCATGATGACAACCGAAGCTCCTAGAGTAAATTATTGATCCATGGAACACTTTCAGAAATCTAATCTCCAACCCAGGACACATTACAGAAAAGCAAGAAAATTTAAAATGTAACAACATAGAAATCTATATGCAAGACCAATAATCGCAAAGTATGAAGCTTATTATGAACAATAAAGACTTCAGCAGCAACTATAAAAGAGTAAACGAGCCCAAAAAGGGTCTCCTACTGTGTTTCTGGAAACATGATGTTTATAGAATGAAACCCCACATTTATACACAGCACAAAGAACTCAAGTAGCATGGTGTAAACTTTGGATGGGAGCATAGCAAAAATGCAAGCATACCGAGTCAGCAGCTGCCTGTAAGGTGACATGATCTCCCCATTCACCACTCCTGCGTTCCAATCATGAGCAAACATAAGGAATTTACACATCTAAAACTCGCAGATGTGTGTAAGTCTCCATAGAGAATGCATCACAAATTGTCAATAACGAATTTTCTGATTCATCTTGATGTGTAGGATAATAATACATAATTATAGAACTTATACAAATGCATATGAAAGTTATAAATGGAAAAAATTTTAAATGTGACTGAACAAGCGTGAAAAGTGAAATTTTGCAACTAAAATATTACGAAGGAAGTATAAAAGATATATACACATCGTGGAGGACTGACTGTCCAAAAGAGTATAATACAAGCACATGCCAGAATGCAGCCATTTACTCTTCAAGACTCATAAATAGTTATAAACAGGTTCTTTCATAAGCAGACAAAGAATTTGCTTTAAAAATATAATAAAAGCCAGGTTTATACAGTACCTAGACATCTTCTTTAAGTATTCCCCATACTCCATAGGTACATAACCCTCATAATAATCTGGTTCTGACTTGAGCTGAAAAAAAACAAACAGTAGATAACTACATGTACTAACAATAACCTCAAAAAAGTAACCATATAGGAAAACTGAGTTCAAATACGTTTGTCATTTTATCAGGAAACCTACCTGAGTAACAACTTGTTGTCTCACAAACTTGTGGTGTTCTGGAGTACGATAGAATTGATCAGACAAAGCACGAAACTGCGAAAGCACATTAAGAATAGAAAAACAGCATGAATCGTTGGAATACAATCGTCAAATATTTTGAAACAAGAGAGATGATGATAATAGCAAATTGTGCATAAAAAACCTCAATAAGAAATCCAAAGCATCAAACAAAATTTCGTTCCACTTGATTTAAATATGTCGCAAGCAAATTCAGAAAATGGGATAAACCACTACCACAACATAACCACATCTATTGTAAGATATATACTATAGAAAGAAATTCAAATCAAATAAGTGATAACTGACAACTGCTGAACCAGAAATTATGAGCTTAATATAAGAATATTTAGCTGAAGCAGAAACTAAGATACTACAAGTATATGAAGTATATGGTAAACAACTGACCTGGCAATTACCATCACCCTGGACCTTTCGCTCAACCAAATCATACAACTGCAATCTGATCAAAACTGCCTCTGTTATCAAAGCCATAACATGATAACAGTGACAATTGCAATGAAATCACTGATAAGAAAAACTATATGCAGCATAACAAACTAAATTTCTTCGTAGTGGCAACATGCTACACTGAAAAATACAGTGCTCAACATGGACTTCCTCACTTCCCATCATAAATAAGATATAAGTTCAAATATGGAAAAAGAGCTTGATCACTATACCACATGCAGCAGAAATTATTCATTATATTAGTTCCTGGTCATGGGAGTGACACAAAAAAATTGGAATTTAGAAAGACCGATACACAAAAAGATGCTTAAAATTAAAATTGACTTGCCTCCTCACAATCCTTTCGTTTATTTCCAACTTTTGAATTTGTCATTACCGAACATCACTTTGACCATCAAAACATATATTTTGTTAAACATGTAAATATTATGAAAATTAGTATAAATCTACATGATGAGACGAAAGTAACAAGGTTCAACATAACTATGTTTTACATACAAATAACAAAAGTCGGCCAAAGGGAAACACAAGGTGACATGGATAGTGCGAATGTGAGTTGTGAAGATTAATATATATATAAATATAAATATATAATAATAATAATGGCCTACCTATCTAATAGTCTTTGATGATCTGAAGTTGCTTCATCCATTGAAGGAATTTCGCCATTAATTCTAGGCACGTGCTGCAAAAGTAAAAATACAAATACAAACTCAATTATCTTCAACTGGATTGTTCATATATACACAATAAGCAAATTAGTAACCACAAATGCCGCAGCTCAATTTGACTCAAAAAAAAAAATGTTGTAGCTCAATGCTGGTAATGCAAGCATCACAAAACTACATAAAAAATGGATAAAACCCCATGCTAACCCACAAACAAGTAGAATGATTTAATAAATTCCACAATCTACAAGCACCAGTCCTCCAGAAGGGAAAAACAAAACAAAAAATATAAAATAAAAATAAAAATAAAAATAAAAATAAAAATAAACAACAAATAAACAAACTAAAAAACCTTCAATCTTGCCCCTTGTTACTTAATTAGCAAATTAGGTGTTATCTCCACCATGTACCACGTCTCTATGGGCAAAATCGTGAATTCATGATGAACTTTGACGTAATAATAATAACAATAACAATAATAGCACTAAAGGATCTTCTAGCATGGGACATACAAGCATAACCCTCTGTTTGGATGGAAGGAAAGGAAGGGAAGAGAAAATAAAGGGGAAAATATGGGAAGTTTTGGAGGGTAACTGGAGTTCCACTTCTACCTACCTTTTTTTCCACTCCCCTTCCTCCTATTTCCCTTCCCTTTCCTTTCCCTCCTAGCTTATTATCCAAACAACATGTAAGTGAGCAAAAACTAAGTGAAACAAGGGTCGAACTTACTGGCACAGGAATCATTTGGTTTAACCTCTTCCCCAATTCTCCATCAAGTGCAGACTCATCTGCAAATTCAAGAGAATATGTATAATCTTCACCATCATTCGATCTCTCTCCTGGGCTGGAACATGAGCTTGAGTAAGTTGTATCATCCGCTTCCTGGGTGGTCTCATCAACTGCATTTTAAAAATACAAAAAAATGAAAATGCAAGAAACTTTAAAAAAAAAATTGCATTATAAACGTTAAATTAATACCAGGACAGTAATTGACAGAAGATGGTACAAGCCAGTCTGTTGAAGCATTGGATAAATGAAACTGCTCTGGTTCTGTATGTGAAGATTGAGTTGCATTGGCAACCTCTAAACGTGAAAATTCTTCTTGTAAAGTATGTGCAATTATTGCATCATTTTCAAGATAATTACAGTCAGAATTGCATGATGTATCATAATTGTATTCTCTCATATATTGTCCATGATAGATGCTACCATCATCTGTATTATCATAATCACCCCCATAACTGTTGCTAAACAACGGTCCAACATCAAGAAGATTCAAACCCCATCGGATGACGTCTTGATCTTGCTCATCGGTAGTCATTCTTTCAGATTAGATTGACAAAAAAACCTGTGAATCACCAAAAGATGACAAAATTCATATTCCAGGGTTCCAGTAATTTGGCACACATAAAAAGTCCTAAAATCTAGTAAGCTACATGCTCATGCCTCAATCACAATCGGACAATCTAAGAGTTCCAGCGGTTTTGCAATGCAATTAGTCATTGCAAATCAAGACATACAAAGGGAACTGGCACTCTTGACAATCAACAAGTCAGAGTAAGATTCCATAACTTCCCTCACGCTTTACCAACTCAATTGGAGTTAGATGAGTACTGAGGAAAGTGTGAGTAGACCTAATATGCCTTTCAATATAATCATTTTGAATTACAATGTTTAAGGCTTACCACCATTTAACATAATAAACATGTTGGGCCCACCATCAACTCTCATTCTTCTTCCCCCTTTTCTCTCTCTTCGTTAGTTTGTTTCACACTATTCTCACCCAATTACACTTAAAATTATCATCAATCCCTCCTTCGTGCACCAGCACCACAGATAAATGAAATTGATGGAATTGGACCTTAGTAAAACACAATTAAAATATTATTACTTAAAAATCATGCTTTATAGGAAAACCCAAAACTTAAAGAGCTCTAACCTCAAAGCACAAAAACAAATACGCAAGTCATTGAGAAAGAAAGGAAAAGGGGGAATTGATTGTTAAAAACCCTCAAATCGAAGAAACATCAACAATCTGAAGATAAACTGTCAAAATCAATGAAAAATTAAACAGAATCATTTGATGAGTTGAACATAGAAAGATAACCTCGATCTAGGGTTTTTCATGATGAATTTGATGTGAGAACGCGGCTGTAGAGTTCGAACATAGAAACATCGAGAGTAGAGAAGATGACAGGCTGAGAGAGAACGGTAACTGTTTCCTCAATAAGGGTAACAAATTAAAGATTGTGTCTCCCTTTGGAAACATAATTTGTTTCCTATAACCTATTTCAAACAGCTTGTAAAGTATGACTTTTCTGATCTGTTTCCTAAGCTTTTATATAGCATACCAAAAAATCCCTTAATATGAGTGTTATAATCCATTAATCCTCTATACATCCCTCGTCTTTACAAGTTTACAACACAATAGCACATCCCTTCTAACACCACCTCTAGTGAGCTTAGTTTCCTTAATTTGTCTTTCTCACTAGAAACGCACTACACTCGATCCAAGTATGCTCTAAGGACCTGCTAAGTACGGTGAAAAGCATTTTCACTAAAAATTATTTTCCCTATTTTACATTAATGGGATGTAAAATATGGGCTGTAAAATTCATTTTCCGCCTTATTGAAAACATTTTTTCCTAAAAAATGAAAGGAAAACATTTCCCCCAAAATTGAAGTAATAAATATACAATTCAACCTAAAATAGGGAAAATCCTTAAAATAAAAAATCAGTTTCCATGCAACCAAGCAATGAAACTTGAAAATGTTTAACACCCTACAAAATAAAGCCCAAGCGTCATAAATTCGCTTTCTTATTACTAACCAGCTTTCCTTCAATTAGAGAGAGATTCGCTTTTAGTTTGACAAACACAATTACACTACTAATCCATCTAACAAATAATTTTGTAAAGGAATATAAGTATGGATAGGGATCATAAGGAAGTTCGAATTCACGCTGCGAAACTGCTTAATGGTTAGGGATCAAACCCCCTTCAAATCATTTAATCCCACCAAAACAATACAGATATTAAAAAAGATTAAATCAGTTATTAATCATTGCATACCAAACAAATAGTAGAGAATACACTATTACATTTTTAATTTCCTACCTAACAACATGATTCTATACTATAGTATATAGGAACAAAACACTTTGTCCAATCAGCAAGAAGCATGACGTACGGAATAATTACTTCATCACTGAAAATAAATATAGTATCATTCAACTAACAAATTATTTCTATACTATTGTATGATCCCTCCAAATTAATGTCCATTTTTATAGTTCAATCTTAATATGAAAAATCACAATACATCTTTAACAAACACTTAGCAACAAAATTGATTATTGTAATGTAAAAAATACAAAACTTCAGTAACTACAATCAATAGCCATATAATACACCTTCGAACAATCCTGTCTAACAATTAAACCCTAGACTATGAAATTGATTTTCAATAATTAAAAATTAAAATAAATCATATTACCTCAGAAGCCGCTTCTTCAATGGAGTACTCTATATAGGAGAGAAGAAGAGAGAACACAGAATTTTTATTTATATTTTTGTTTATTGAAATAGAAGTAGAAAATATAAAGATTAACAAAAGGAGTAAAAACCACGGAAATCGGAAATAAGTTAGATCGTGATTATGAATCCATTGAACCTATTTACATGCATCTTAAACTACGTCGTTTTGGAATATTTTAATCTAAATCGGCGATCGGAGATGATGATGACGCCGATTGAGATCTGATGAATCGACGGTAGAGAAAAGGAGAGAGAAAATAAAAAGTATGGGCTTGGATTGTGGGTTAAGAAAACCAAGTTCAGACAACGTTTATGGACGGCGTGGATGTCCTTAACGTCAGCATTTGGGTTTTGAATCTTGGGCCTTAAGTTTCAATAATGTGAAAGTTATCTTGTTTTTTGGGCTTAGGTTGACTTATTTCATTATACCTCTCAATTATTAAGAAGCTACTATTGGGAATTTGATTTGAACACTACTCCTATATTCCAAACCTTTTGAAGTAGTACTTTTTATCTCACCTTACATAGTATATGCTTTATTTCTAATGAAAACAAATTCTTCTAATATCACTTTTGATACAACTAAAATTGCAAGATTGCGTATTAGTTTAGGAAAATGTAGTCGAGTTTAAGTTTTATAAGATATATATATTTATACAAAGCTGTTTAAAATTATGAAAATGACATGCTTTTACAAAAAAATTTACTCTTACACGATGTTTGGTGAAAACGTAAGAGGGATAAGGATTGAAATTGTAAATGAAAGTTATAGGGATATGTAATTAGTGAATGAGATAATAACCTTACCAAATCTCAATCATTATCCTCCTTTACATATCTTTAAGGCAAAATTATCATTTCATTGTATAAATGTCATCTCTCTCTTATCAAACTCTTCAGTCTTTACGCTGATACTTCAAAGGATAACGGGTATTTTTATTACTCTTCTAACTTCTTAAACCCTCACGCATCTTATAATAAAGTGATTTAATTCGATGACAACAACAATAACAAAAAAAGGTTTGATCAATAATCTAACACAAGAAATATTCACCAATGAAGCCTCTAGTACGTTGTTGATTTACTATGAATTTATGGTTAATATCTTACCGAATGAAAATCATAAAAGTGATTACAAAGTCATATTCCATTACCAACAAGTAACAACGCGGGACATGTAGTCAATCCTTTTCTCCTCTTGATAGTTTGTGACTTTTGATAAGTCATTATCCTCACCAACTTATATGATGTGGAAAAACATGATGCAAACTATCTTAGTTATCTTGAAATATGAGAGGAGGGTTGCAAAAGTTTGTTTGTTCGTTTAACGTCTGTTCCATGGGAAATCTTATTTTATAGTAGTATTCCGTATGTATTGAAAATTAAATTTTTTTTACATATTAGAATATGAAACAGGTTTGGTTAGACAATGGAAATTAAATTTTTAACGGAAATTTTAACTTATGGATGAGGTTTTGTTAAATTATTTCCACTCGTTGTAGAGTAGAATTTCATTGAATGTACCAATTTGTTTCCATAAAACCTCAGCATAAGGTTTAATATGTTTCAATTCCAGCAATTTAATCAACAAATTTCAATAAGATATTATAGTTTTCAATCTTATGTCATGAAATATTTTAGTTTCCAAAATCCCAAGGTCACATTATATATATACTACCTCTGTAATCTTTTACTTGCATTTGTGAGATATAAAATATTTCTTAGAACAAGTCATAAAGGAAAAGTCATGAGATTGCAACACTTTTGTAAGGCTTCCTCAACTTTTATTTTGTATGATAAGATACCATCCAAATTCCGTTCATTCTGGAAGGTGAGGAATTTTGCCATTTAATTCGAGAAAGAAAGATGAGAGACTTTAACATTCATCTTTTTCTCTCTAATTACCATCTAATTTCTTGTTAGTTTTGGTGCAAGCATCAAAAACACACATCGAAATGTCTACTACTCAAATGGCCCACAACTTACTTCTTCGTGGACTTTGGGTTTTATTTCAAGTAAGGGGCGGGTAAATGGGTTTTGGGCTGTTTCATCTTTGGGTTAGAGATCTTTTGTCACGGGCTAAGCTAACTTTGTTATCAAGCAACATTATATTATACTCCCTCCGTTTTAGTTACAATTGTACGAGTATTTGGGAAAACATCTTTCCTATGGGAGCCCTGGCATTCTATATATATAGACAAACATACAAATGAATATACCAATCTACCCTTTACATATATAATACCTTAACAACAATTTTAAATATTTTTTGTGAGATATAAAATATTCAAAAGTGCAATCACAAAAAAAAAGAGGGAGTATTAATCAATACAAATAAGTTCAATGATCGGTGGTTTCCACCTTTTAATTAACCAAAGAAGTATATAATTAAAAAGAATTCCATTAGCAACTACTCCCTCCGTTCTTTTAATACGTTTTGACTTGCGCATATGTCAATGCACTTGTTTGACCTTAAATATCTTTTGTTGTATATATGTAAAAATTATAATAATTGTATATTAATAATGTACTCATTAATAGTTTGCTCTCTCCTCTCCCATCTACACTTTTCTTTTTCTCTCTCTAAAAACACTAGTTTTTTTTAGATCTACGGGCTACTACCAGCCTTTTCGGCTGAAGGTAAGCCCCTCTTTTTCCTTTTTATAGTAGTTTTTTGTTTATGTCCATAATAAATCTCCATTCTCTCCCTAGTAGGGAGTCTTACTACCCATATATTGGGTTTTACCTACCCATATTTTGGGTTATATCTCTCTTCTCCTTGTGAGGGCTTGGGGTTAGGGTTTTATTATAGTGGATGTTTTAATTTGCTAATGAAGATTTGTACGGGGTTGCAACAAATGTAGATTCTACGTCTACAATGAATCAGGTCAAATTTTACTCAGATTCAAAACTACAGCAGATCGAAAGACCCCCTTATTAAAGGCTGCATAGAACAGCGATGTGGAAGAGGGTATTCATTATTGTCAAATCTTATATACAACAATCGTAGTTTTGTTCAATTTGAATATTATTCGATGAAGATTGTTTTGTATTTGTTAATTTTGATCTCTATTGTAGATGTCGTATGATTCCTTTATTAATGAATTAATATTTATTTCAAAAAAATATACTCATTAATACGAACCAAACAAGACCTTATATAACTATATTATGTTTATATATTAAGAGTAATTTAAATAATTTTCTTATCTTATAAATAATGTAAGTTTCCAAATACATCAAATATTTAGAAACAGAAAAAGTATAAAGCAGCGACCTTAAATAATGAAGTGTGACCTGGGAACATGGAAACCCATTTAAAAGAAACATAAAAAGACCTTTTATATTGAAAGGCAAATCAAAGAAATAAGCATGCATGCACTCAATTTCAAGAGCATGGCCAATGCAAAGCAAGCTGTCTGAGTGTCTGTTATGGGCTTATTATTGTGGGAAAAAGGGCAAAAACATTTTGCATATTTGAACCACTGATTGAGACTTTGGCTTACTTCATATAACCTTTATTTGGCTAACCTCTAAAATTTAAAGGACTCTTTTTTTTTCTATCTGCTATTCCCTATGAGTATTCATACTTGTACACTTGCATGTAGTTGTAGACTTGTAGTCAAGTCTACCTTTCTTCTCGTCACTCTTTTGGTGCCCATTCAATGATAGTGCTCTGGATTCAATTAGGTCTCGTCCTATCCTTGTACTATAACCTCGCTTTCTCAATCTTTCTATAAGGTTTTTTTAGGCTCAATGATTTAGGTCACATGCCAACACTTCACTAACTCTTCTATTTATAGTCATAAGTTCGTAACTCACAGGGTATAATTCTGCTACACTATCCTACTTGTTTGACTGACCTATGACTTTGTTATGTTTTAAATTAGTCAAAAGAAGTACGGGGGTGTTTCTATATGCTCAAAGATTAGGTTAGATAAGTCAAAATTAGAACAATGGTGGAGTTGGATTCTTTGGTTGATCAGGCCAAGGAGTCTCGAGGTTCTAATTTTGGAAAATTTTACTTTCTGTGAAATTTCTCATTATATTGCGATCTATATCATATAATGTGTTACAATATATTAAAAAAAAGTGACCTAGTCTGCTAGTCATAATGATAAAATGACGAGGATTGTAAATATAGTATAGGTTACAAGTGGTACTCACTTGATGCATGTTATGTATGCACCATATATTATTTGTCGTCAAATATAGTTCCAAATACAAATATAGAGTTTATACATAAATTTTTTGTAAAATACGTTAATTATTTAATTTGCGTATTGTACAAGTATAATGTCATTATTTATTTTTTTATTAAATAAAGAAGCAAAATGCAAATGCAAATGCAAATGCGAAGGTTTGTAGCCAATAAAAAATGGGCACATGTACATGTTGACGAAAAAAAATTACTCACTCGTAGTAGTCGTTATCAAGGAGTCCATAGAAGCGTCAAATCGAGCCAAAACAAAGACATAGAAGAATTAATATTCCTAATAGTTCTCAATCTTTGCGAAAGGCACATGAAATTTTGTATTTGCATATCTGATGCACGTCCAACAACTATTCCTATTGGTAGGTCATCACTATTCACTATCCTTCACCAGCTCATATTTAATCTACTCCTTAATTAACTTACCCTTCATTCTAGGGAATGGAATACCTATCAATCTATCATGCTATTGCCAACCTATGTAGCATGGGTACTTCTAATGGGTTGCCGTCCCCGAACCCGACTCGTCCCCGTATTGAGGACGATTCCGATTCTTCATGTTATAATTTACCGTACCCATTAACAATATTTTTCAGAGTAGCCGTTTTCAGTCCCCGTATCCGTATTCGTTTTTGACCCCGTTCCCGACTCCGTGCAACCTAGTTGCCAACCATACTTTTGTAATTTTCTATACTACGTATGATACAGTGTATTCTACACTTCTACCGTTCTACGTAGTAATTCGTACTAAACTTTATCTATATCGTATATGTAGTTTTTGTTGTCGTTGTTTAATTAATGTGTTTGTTGCACCATAAGCTACACTCTACATATATTAATATGGGATCGTGTTAATTTTGTAATTTACTAATTATAAAAATCTAGAGCTAAACAATTAATTGCTCCACCCTAGCACATCCACCACCACTCCATCTAACATAGTAACATATGTCAATGAAAATAATCACCAAAGAATCCACTTTTTCCGTTGTTGCGTTTCATTCCTAAATAGGCTAAATCTCATATGTGACTTTAAAATGCCTTTATTTCTAAATCCCAATTACGAAGTACTCTCCTCGTTTCTTCTTCATCTCCTCAATCCCCTCACTTGAACTAAATATTGTCAAAAATTAAACATCACAAATCAATTGCATAATTCTAATACTCCGTCCGGCTTTTTTTACTTGTTACATTTCCTTAAATGGAAATCCCAAATTACTTAAACATTACTTATTTTGGTAAGTAGGATCCACATGTATCTTTACCTTATTGTTCTCATTTTTGTAGTTATTTTGCATCTACTTAATCTTAATTTATCCTTTTAACTACTACTTAACTAAGATTTGATCTCACTTTACCCTTTTAACACATAAATAAACAGGTGGCTCCCACATTGAAAATGACATGCATAAAATTTTGTTCCATCTCTCTATGTAGGCATGTAGCAACTAAATTGGTACGGATGGAGTATAAAAAATTAAACAATTTCTCTATGATCCAATACCATGATCTGGCATTGTTATCCATTATTAAAAACTATAATGCAGCAACGAAGCAAAATGAAGGGTTTAGAATCGATTTTCACAAATGGAAGGAAGGTTAGGTAAGACATACAGAATTTAATTAACAAGAAAAGCTGTTAGTACGTAGTATTAAGTAGGAAGACGAAGTCTAACAACTTTGACTAGCATTATTCAATATTCATGATGGATCATGCTAAACTAACGTTAATGCAATTATAAAAATAAGAGGCCAATACTTAATTGGCGCTAAAATCAGATGGCAAATATTAACAGCCTTAAAAGAAAAAATCCATTATAATTACGAAATTGCCATTAATCAAACGTTTTTGTTTTGCTCATTCAGAACTGAAGTGCTTCAGCCTTCAAGAGTCCCAAGCTCTCGACTATGGAGTTATTTATCGCACGCTTAGCCGTAGAACTTGGAGTAGCTGTTGAACCCTGGCAATTCAAACCAGTCGTAGTGTTTTGCTTAGAATTGACTACAATGTAGTGCATTACATAATTTAAAAGGAGTCTAAAATACACATATAGCTTGATAATTAACAACCAAAGTCAGGTAGCTTCATATCATACATGCAAATGCACCATGGAAACTGAGAAGAGAGACGATATCAAAGAAAGAGATCATATAACAGTAACAGAGTTCATGTTCCATTCAAGATTTCAAGTATTCAACAGAACGAGAACTCATATGATGGCCTGAAAATGAGTATGTATGCTAGATAATTGTTCAAAGAACCATAGAAGCTAGAATACATTTATGATTAATGTGATGAACAAAAAGTCTTAAGAAGAAAATGAAGCAAACAATACTACTACAACATGTAAGCAAAAATGGTTAAAAGGCAGGCCTAAAAATCAAACAGTATACTAAGAATGAACTAAAGAACAAATGATTGGCCCCCTTTCATTTCTGCTGTCCTTAATGGTATTTGGCCTTTCAGTCAACCTCTTATACCTGGATTTTTATAAATCCTGTATATATATTGCTCTATCTCTCACTCACTCACTCACTCTCTTTCTATCTCTTATTTATTTACTTCATCCTTCTCTGGTCCATATGCTAGGTTGTCCCTCGCATGCCCTTGTTGGGTTTAGGAAATTTTTACTCCCCACAAACAAAATCTCTTCCACTCTTTCTGTTGTAAAGACGAAAACTTTAAAGCAAAAATGAATTGCAAGTAACATTTCTCAGCTAAAACTCTGATGTTCACTAATCCGGCCTAAAGTATTTATTCTTGATCAATTATTATCACCCGAGACCTTTATCGTCTGGTAAATCAGGATTTTGGTCACTGTCTCTGAATCCGAGCTTTCTTTTACTGCCAACTTTACTTGTTGAAGCAGTCTCCCTTTGTTCAACCTCTGTTGTGATGGGTGTACTAGGATTATTCTTCGAGCATAATCTCTGCATTATGCTGTAACAGGAAAATAATTGCTTCTGCTGCTGCTCCTTCTGTTGCTGCAGCATTACAATCATTTAGAAAAGGATTAGATAAGTGTACATATAACCAGTGTTACTCACATATTTGTGTTAGATTATTGATATTCTGACTATATATAGACATTGATCAATAAATACTTCATGGACATGCATTAATCTTGACATGCATACTCCTATTCACGTAACATAGGAAGTAAATTACTACATACAGTTTAACTCAACTTTCCATATCACTGGTTCTTCAAAAATCGAAAGAGGAAAACTCACATTGTCTGAAGTTTTCCACGAAGAGACAGTATTAATCTTGAGTTTCAACTTGTATTCAAGTAACTTAGGTTGTAATACAGTCCAATGAGACTTCAACATCATTGTTCATTCAGAAATCAGAATTTAGAAGGGAAAATCTTAGATTGGCTGAAGTTTCCCAAGATAACAGTATTAATCTTGAGTTTGAGTACCAGATCTGAATACCATAGGTTCTGATACAGTTTATCTCTGCTTAGTTATACAGAATTCAGAAGGGAAAATTTTACATTGTCTGACTCTCGCTAACTAACCTTGAGGTTCAATGTACCCATGTTTTAACACAAGTACTTGTATTTGTGTAACGTAGGAAGCTAATACTGTTTAACTTAACTTACAAATCATTGATCATTTAGAATTCAGAGGGGAAAGTGTTGCATCATCTGATATTTTCCACAGGATCACAATGTTAGTCTTAACTTCCAACATACCAGTGTCAGACATGAGTATCTATATCAGCGTAACATAAGGTGCTATTACAGTTTAACTCCACTTAAGAATCATTGGTTACTCAGAATAATCTTACAGTGTCTGAAGTTTTCACAATAAAAGTGTTAAGCTTGCGTTTTGACGTACCCATGTCTAACATGAGTAGCCATATCCGCGTAACAGAGCTAATACAGTTTAACTGAGCTTAAGAATCACTGGCTATTCAGAATTCAGAAGAGGAAATCCTAGATTGCTGAAGTTTTCCACTACAGGAGTATTAATCACTTAATCTTGAATTTCGACATACCCATGTCTGACATGAGTAGCCGTATCCACGTAACGTAGGTGCTAATGCAGTTTATCTGAGCTTAAGAATCACTGGTTATTCAGAATTCAGAAGAGGAAATCCTAGATTGATGAAGTTTTCCACTACAGGAGTGTTAATCTTGAATTTCGACGTACCCATGTCTGGCATGAGTAGCCGTATCCACGTAATGTAGGTGCTAATGCAGTTTAACTGAGCTTAAGAATCACTGGTCATTCAGAATTCAGAAGGGGAAATCCTACATTGTTGAAGTTTTCCACTATAGGAGTGTCAATCTTGAATTTTGACGTACCCATTTCTGACATGAGTAGCCGTATCCGCGTAACATAGGTGCTAATACAGTTTAACTGAGCTTAAGAATCATTGGTTATTCAGAATTCAGAAGAAGGAAACCTACATTGCTGAAGATTCCCACAATAATAGCGTTAATCTCGAGTTTCGGCGTACCCAAGTCTGACATGAGGACTTGTATCAGCGTAACAGCATAACATAGGGTGCTAATACAGTTAAATTCAACATAAGAATCATTGGTTCTTCAGAATTCAGAAAGGAAAATCTTAAATTGCTGAAGATTTCCACAATAGAAGTGTTATTTCTGAGTTTTGACGTACCCATGTTTGACATGAGTAGCTGTATTCGCATAACATAGGTGCTAATACAGTATAACTTAACTTAAGAATCACTGGATATTCAGAATTCGAAAGGGGCAATCCTACGTTGGTAAAGTTTTATGCAATAGAAGTGTTAATGTTGAGTTTTGACGTACCCACGTCTGACATGAGTAGCTATATCCGGGTAACATAGGTGCTATTACAGTGTAACTTAACATAAGAATCATTGGTTATTCAGAATTCAGAAGGGGAAATCCTACATTGCTGAAGTTTTTCACGTGTTGATCTTGAGTTTCGACGTACCCATGTCTGACATGAGCAGCCGTATTCACGTAACATAGGTGCTAAAACAGTTTAACTGAACTTAAGAATCAATGGTTATTCAGAATGCAGAAGGGGAAATCCTACATTGTTGAAATCTACCAGAATAAGAGTGTTAATCTTGAGTTTCGACATTCTCATGTCTAAAATGAGTAACCGTATCTGTGCAGTATAGATTCCGATACAGTTTAACTCAGCTTAAAACTGATTGGTTAATCAGAATTCAGAATGGAGAATGTTACATTGTCTGATCACTAACTAATGTTGAATTTCAACGTACCCATGTCAATTCGCGTAACATAGGATGCTTATACACTATACTTCAACTTAAAGATCATTGATTCATTGGATAATCAAAAATCATAAGAGTGGAAAATCTTACATTGTCAGAAGAATCCCACAATGAAACAGTACTAAGCTTGAACTTCAATGCTTCTTGAGTTAATTGCCAGTCAGAAGCAGCGATGACAGCAGCAGCAGCAACCACGAAAGGCCGATAATCATTGATCGACTTAGCCTCTGCACGAAACCATCTACTAAATGATGAATTGATCAACAATGACATGAATTCAGAACAACAAGAAATGAGGATTATGATTCTATCAGTGGTGTATAATTCACCTTTAAGTAAGGCCATAACCAAATCAGTAGCCTTAGGAATCAAATCGTGTCGAATATGTCGAAAACCCAAGTGAGTAATGAAGTAATCGAAGTAAACAAAAGGAGTGATCAAGTTCATATTCCACTCTAAAGTAGTCAAAACAATAAGTTCCATGTGTTGGATCACACTCGAACCGCAGTCGAAATCGTCTACTTTGTATTCTGATAATGCAGGCACTTTGTTCTCCTCCATTTTAGCAGCTAATGACACACATGCTACTGATAACAAGATTGCTGCCCATGTTTGATGTTCCTAACAACAACAAATTGAAATCAATTCAAGATTTGATTTTTAAGATAACCCCAGAAAAATGATTAAAACCCCCAAAAACAAGAACAAGAATAAGCAAAAACTTACATAAATGTATTTTCTTGATAAGAAGCGGTCCAAGTAAATGATTGATAAGTAGGCAGTTTGGTTTTGGAATCCAAAGGAATTTTGAGTCTACAATCAAACAAAAATAACTAATCAATTATTTCATTAACTCATAAATAAATATACTGAAGAACAAAGAAAAAAGGAAAGTGAATCACAAACATTGAGAATCCAATTGATAGCACGAGAACGAGCATTGTTAACCCAAGGAGGGTAATTGGGAGAAGAAGAAGAATCAGAAGATAAAGAATTAGTTTCTTTTTGGACCAACATTTGGATATATTCATCTTCATCATCATCTTCATTATCATTATAGTAAGGAACTACTTGTGAATGGATAAATTGGGTACCCAATTTTTGTGAATCTTCTTCATTTAAGATAGATTTATCTTCTCTACATAACAGATTATCAACAGATGATGATGGTTTAGAACTTGAACCCCCTTTCTCCATTTTTATTTTTATTTTTTATTTTTTTATTTTCTGGGGTTTTGATTTTTATGTTTTTGTTTTTGTTTTTATAGGGGGGTTTTGGGTTGAGTGTGTTGGTTTGGTTCACATTAAATAAAATTGGATAAATGGGAAAATTCAGTAAGTAGTGAGAAAAAGAAAGAGTGAAAGGAAGAATCAAAGTAGAAAAACAGTTGATGAGATTTGAAAGAAGAAGGTGAGGTAATCTAGGGGATACAAGAGAGAGGAGAGATGATTATGGCGCTAAAATAGTGTCTAAAAGGCGGGGAGGAGGTGTTGAGAGCGGTTTTGGTGCCGCCAAAATTAGCGGATGTCATATACGCTTTTTTGTGTTTTTTTTTTTTTTTTTTTTCTCCCACCGGTTACATATTTTCTAACCTTTAACTATTGCACCCATTTAGCCCATTTTGATGCCACCAATTGACCATGGTCCATGCCTCACTTTTCACCTTGTTCGCTAATGGAGAGTAAAAAAAGGAAATATATCATCAGACGTTCGTATCATGAAAATTTACATGCGAGTTTGTTAACTGATTAGTTATTTCTTCTAACTTGTTACGAATGCAAATTAACCTTTTATGTAACTATTCCGAGTTGTTTGTGAAACTGTTGTAGTTAAAAGAAGGTACATTGTTGATTTGCTACAAGCTTACAACTCCTAGTCCAATGTTTCCTTGATTGCGCTTGAAATTTCGTAGAATTTGGAAGTTCTGAACACGTTAACTAATTTTAGGTTATTTTCAGTATTCTCTGTTTTGCATGCTATTACTACTTCAGTTGGAGTAGGTTTTACATGGTTCTAGCTTTGACAATGATTGGTTTAATTAGTTATTTCACTTTAACAATCTAGTTTTATTTGGCTACGGTTAAATAATCATTTAGCTGTTTCAGAGCTGTTATTATAAACTTATAGGTTAGATATCATTCATTTGGTTATGGATGAAATCAGGTTAGATTAGTTATTTCATCTAGTGAGTGAAACTATCGAAAACAAACTTATAGTCAATGAACCCTAGTTTTAAGCGAGTTTGATTAAATTGGTGAATGAAGATAATTTAAGCGAGTTTAGTCACGGTGAGTCGGTGACGAGTGAAGCTACATTACACCTTCCATATCTCTCGTATATATTGAGTTAAGCTATTAACCAAACATCCTCATTTGGAACTGTTAGATTTTAGTAATTGGATGGAAATTGTTATAAGTCCAAGTTAATTTTCTTAATAGATTTTGTTCATATCAAATATCTTACATCATTCAATGATTCGTGATTTTTATATTTTAATCTTTAAGTGTCAGTGAAGTGCGTGGTTATTTACCATTTATAAAATCTATATATTAAGTAATTTGTCAATTTTTAGGCGAAATCTTTTTTTAATACAAGTTTTCATATAAGATTTTTAAACAAAACATGGATGTGTCAATTAGCAACCAAGGCTTAGGTTAATACTTAATAGGTTATAGGATTTGGAAAAAATATTATGTTATAGGGCCAAAGGGTGGAGCATTTGACAAGCACTTACAAACATTTGATTAAATTGGCCCCAGATCGAGCACATGTACATACAAATTTTTAGTTTTTTTTTTTTTTTTTTTTTTTAGTGCTATGCTATTAGTGTATATAATTCAATGCTTTCTAAAGGATCCAGATATTATACTACTGGCCATTGGGGTACTCAAGTACTACGTGCAATTTAGTTGCGCAAGGCCTAAAGCATTTCAGTGTTTTGACTTTGTCCCTAAAGTAAACGAATTTATGCTCGCATCATACTATTAACAAGATATCTTAAAGAGGGTGAAAGGATTAATCCGAATCTATTAATCTCCTACTAGTTGGTTCATTAAACACAAATGAAAATCTGTACTGTTCATAATATCTATCAATCGGTCAAGTGGATAAGTATATGCCAATCTTTACTTACTATATTCACACAATTTAGACGAACTTATAAAAGTAGTAGGTTAAAGTTTGTATCTGCAAAATAATGAATATGATCAAACTCTATTAGAGACACTTTAGAGGTGGAGCTTAGGTCGTATTATCAATTCTTCTACTTTCTAATTCCTAAGGTTAATGTATGTAGATTTAACCTTCAAGAATTAAATTCCAATGTGGTAATTTCAATTATTATAAAATACAATCTCTCTGCCTTACAGTGGTCATCTCAAGTAACAAAGTATTAATCTCAACAAAGGTAATTACCTACGCAAACTACTTGATATACACAGCTAGAGTCGGGGCTAGGATATTGGGGGCCCTTTTCTAATTTTATAAATTGGCCATTCATTATATTTTGGAGGATTTTTAAGGTGTAATTTAGAGAAAACCTAGCACAAAAAATCAATATATTTATAGATACCTTAATACTACAGAGCGTAAAATACTGACTAACAAAATAAAATATTATCAAAAAATTCTTAAAATTACAAAAAGAAAGTATTACATTTTAGGGAAACTTGTCCACTCTATAATTGAACTTGGGTCATTTTAGTTAGAATTTGTTGCCTTAACTATTAGTTCACCATAGTTTTTCATGATACAAACTAATTTAATTAGTATATATACTATTCTGGGGCCCTATGCAGCCGTCCACCTCGCACATGCCTAAAACCGGCCTTGCTTTTAGCACTAAATTCTCCTCTGTAATCAAAGTTTAATATACATTTATTAAGCTCTTCCATATGAAATTCATTTGAACTATATCCAAAAATTTAATTTTAACCGGACCATATCTTCCTCGTTGTAGCAATTTTAAGAAACGTTGCACACATGCAACCAATTCAAACATAACATTGGCCACATTATGTATTTGTGTTCATTCATGATTCACCTTTATCATGTTCTACTTACCTGTGAGTATTTATTTTTATTGAATAGACTGGTAGATGAAAAATGACATTATAATCTTGTACGTATTCTAGTAATCACTCACTTTTATAACCATGCATACCAAAGAAGAAAAGTTATCAAGTATTTAACAGAGTAATACAATTGTCAATTTGTTGCACTGTAGAGTATAGATTATTTATTTTGATACATTGCTCTATTATGTTACAACGCCTCACTTGCTTAAAGAATTTCTTAATCGTCATATATATGAGCAAAATTGGAAGTTTTGACAATAATCCTTCGGTTTATCTACTAGAAAAAATTATCACTTTTGATTTAGATATTAAACAAGAAAGGATGATATTTTTTAAAGGGCAAAAATTAACCATCACTCCAGAAGCGTTCGACAAGTATGTTGACAGTGGAAGTAATAATTTTAAATAAAAAATTATTACATCGTAAATATGCATGATTTTAACATGAATTTCTAAATGAATACCATTTTAAAAAATTATTTAATATTTATCTAATGTTCCAGAAATGTTCGTGAGTAAGATCGTTTTCAAAAATAACTAAAGAGTATTTAAGGATGTTTAAATTGCTAATTTGCTACTCGGTATTATGATGTGCTTTTGAGGAGAATAAACATAGATTCAACTTTTTTTTTTTTTTTTTTTTGGAGGGGTAAACATAGATTCAACATATAGAGTACAAAAAAGTGATATGCAAAACCAAAAAAAATATTTTTTTAAAAATTTTATGATAAATTAAAAAGTAGAAATGAGAAATGTCAGCACACATGACATGAGAATACAAGTATACTTTAGTATAGGAAAATGGAGCGTCATCTCGTGGGGATGAAATAAAACTGAAGTAAGTGGACCACGGGCCACGGCCTTGTAAACATTGGGTTGATATTATTATTTTTGCTTTTTTTGGCGCCAAAATAATGGAACATGTTTCAACTATCAATATTGACTACTCTCTCTATTTCCCAACTGGCAAATCAAATACCCTTGTTATTTAAATTTATTTTTTAAATCAATTTTTTTATTTTTTTAAATCACACCTGCCAGTTGTGGGTAAATTATATTTATTCCATTGCTGAGGTTTGTTTTACTCTCTTTAATTTGTTCATTTCAATTCAATAATTAAAAATTAATAATTAATATTAAAGACTTCCGGCTTAGTTCAGTTCAATTCAGTTTAACTCCAATTAGTCTACTCCATTTGTTTTCAACTGCAGTAAACAGGACTTAAGTGGATTCACTTTTAATTTTGTACTAGTTTACTCCGTATTAGTTACCACTTACCAGTTACCACATCGTCTCATTTTTGGACCTCACTTGATTTCATTGCTCAAACCACAATTTGTTATTTAAGTTTCTTGAAATTAAATGTACAAAATGAGTATTAATTATATTCAAATAGGTGCATTCCATCTGATCATATACTTATATTTAAGCAAATGGTAATTGTTTTTAATAATGAATATCGCCAAATTAAAAAAAAAAACAATACTCGACTGATATCCTAAAGAAAATTGAGTGGTAAATCATATAATTATAAACTATATCTTGGATTCATCAATCTTCGCATTGTTAGAAACAAGACTTGTTTTGAAGAATTCTTTATACTATTTTTTGGTGAAGAGGTCACAAAAATTCACATCTACAACATCAGCAGTCAAATTAGCTTTACATGTCACGTAATATTCGGCCAAGCTAATTGCAAATTTCAAGCCAAGTGGTTGAGCTATTAACGGTTCTGAACTTTTATAAATGAAAGCAAGTTCTTAGGTACAAAAATCGTACATGCTCTTATAGTTCACCGTGTAGTCTATATAATTTCATTTTAAAAAAGGTTTAATTTGAAGTTTAGCATATAATTATCAATTTGAGACTTTACCTGGCCTAATTAAGACAATGTGATTGCATGGTTCTATTCGTTTGTGGGAGAATGAAATTAATTGTGGGGCAAACATGTTATTGAGAGCATAGTTTGAACTTTGAATGTTGGATTCCATAGGGAAGGGGTGATCTTTTCAACCTATGCTTTATTCCCTTCAACTAACATAGATTATATTACTCACTAAAACAAATGGAGCATTTCAAATTAAATGATTTTTTTATTAAATAAAAAAATCATGTTAAGCTATGAGCCATTCACCTATACAAAGTAATAAGTTATGAAATACAATAGATATACTTGTATGTCAAATTTAAATTTTATAAGTTCCGATCCAGCCATATTTTAATTCCTTAGTAAAATAACATAATTTACTGATTCACAACACTTTTTTTTCATATCTTTATATTAGTTAATAGCTCATTAAATTTTAAGTGGATTATTATTGGTTGAAGCGATCCATGTAATACATTAACCATCACATTTATATTTACATATTTTGTATTTTACTACTCCCTCTATTTTTATTTACTTGCTACATTGGACCAAAATATGTGAGAGCTTTTTGGTCCGTATGTAGCAAGTAAAAAAGGACGGAGGGAGTACTATTAATTATTATAATAATATCACAAAACAAATTTCACAAATAAAATTAAAATATTTTACTTTGTGGTTTACATTACCATCAACTACCTTTTCCCTTTATCCTCACAATTAAAATCTTTCTCATTATCATCTACTTTTTCATATATTTTATTTCTTTTGATATATTCTCCATAGCTTTAGCAAGGAGAGGGCCAAAAAAAAAAAGGTTTCCTATCCATGAGAAGATTTCATCTAGTGATCTTACTTTAGTGTTATTTATTTATATTTTACGAGTTTAAAAACTAAATGACGCGTGCACATAATATATAAATTTGAAGAAAAATATCAAATTATATTTAATATCATCATTAACAAGTGTTATGCATGATATGGCAAATACTCCATAGTATATTTTGTCATACTTCATTAAACTAATATCGGAAAAAAAATAATGCAACGACTGGAAAAAAACTTCATAAATAATTTACACGTAAATATAAACAAATCAAAACGAAATGGCTAAAGTAGAATGTTTATTTTTCTAATTATATATTTTGTGTTAGCTTATAATTTATATAAGCAATTATATTCTCTCTTATTTTTTTTATCAAAAGTAAAATGATGGAAATATTAGGCTTATTAGCAAAGACTTGATTGAGACTGTCATCAACTCCATATGAAGTATGCTTAGAGATGCTACTTTATTTAATTTATAATCCAACTCTCCAACAAGTCATTAACGTGTCACAATTATTTCTACTTTCATGATTCCACTTTGCTCAGTATGCTGTCTAATGTCTACCTAATATTTAACCTCTAGCTAGCTAGCATTTGATATTTGATGTAACTAATTTGATTTATTACTTAAAAGTCAAGCGCAGTTGCTGGTTGATCGAATCCTAAAGTTAAGAAATGAGTTTTCTGCATATATTCATTTTTGTGCATTTTCTAAAATACTCGAAACATTTATTACTCCGTATTATTTCTTAGTATGGAGTACTACGTATTTTTATCACAGGTATCATTATTAAGGGTTAATTTGTTTAGAACAATACGTACTTTAGTGCCGCTATATATCTTTTCAATCAAAAACGTAACTGCAAAATTAGTTTTGTTTGTTATAATTATAAACTTAAATATTTAGTAGGAAAAATTCATAATTATAATCCTAATTATGGACGTTCATCTAATAAAAGATCGAACTTTGGTTAATCTAAAAATGGACGCAACTTCCATGACCGTTTTCCAATTTTGGACCCTCATAAATTTTAACTTGTAAAATCAAGTAAATTTTGCTAATTATCCGGTTTTTGCTTAAGCAGGACCACCCAAAACCACCACCACAACCATCCCTTCCACCCGAAACCTCCAAATGTTAAGAAAAAACCGGATAATTAACAAGATTTACTTGATTTTACAGGTTAAAATTTAGGAGGGTCCAAAATTGGAAAATGAGTATGAAAATTGGGTCCAATTTTGGATTAATCAAAGTTCGGTCTTTTATTAGGTGAACGCCTATAGTTGAGATTATATTTATGAATTTTTCATATTTAGTATTATTTTAATAAGCTATTGTTATTTATCGAATATTTATTCATAGAGAAATAAAAGGAGAAAAGAAAAGCAAAGTACTTCATAACATTATTTTAAATGATTGTTGGATCAAGCTCAATTTTTGATTGTGAGTGAATTGCGGGGTACTAGCTAGACTAGGTTGAATAACCAAAAGTGTATATATTGAAGACTTGATTCGCAAAATTCTTAATTAATTGCTATTAAGCTTAGCTCAAATAGATCGTTATGGATATTCAATATTTCAATGACTCAAATCGGCATTATCGCACTAGTCTTGCTTTTGTACATCAATACCTAGTAATGAGCTAATTGAAGGTGAGATTAGGGAAAGTTATGTACTCGGTATAGTAGTAAATAAACAAACCTTGGTGAGTCGAATAATAGACGACGATGGACAATGTCACAAATGATACCAATTGATGTCATGGTCGATAATGTGAAAGGGACACACACTATGTTGAGTGTTGACAGACGGAGTTGTTAAATGCAAAACAATAGTCATGTTTATGTAGTCTGAACATCATAGCATGTGGCATTAGACGCTGGACTAGTGGACTCCTCTGATCTTCAAGAACAAGCTCTTATCAACATTAAACAATAGTATGTGTATCTTTCTACGCAGTAATTAGGAACATCCCAACATATATCAATCTTTTTTATTTACCCTAGTACAAGACATGTTTTGATTTTTTTACTGTAATTGTGATTTGTGCCCCCGTGAAATGTGACAGTAAACATGTCAAAAGGCTGTACTAAATCTAAACTTAAACCAAGGTTAGTGGTACATATTTTCGCAACTAGACTTGTTTATTGGATATTTGGACAGGGTAACCTAATGGTTAAATGGTTAGAGTCAAGTTAACAAGACTTTTATTGGACAACGTCGTTAATAGATAGAGTCAGTATTGGGTAGATTCGTTATAGGGTGAGCTAATAACCCAATAACTTTGTTAAAAATGTAACTTTTACAAAAAATAATTATATGAATATAATTTGTATGCATATTTTCTCATTAATGGTTCATTAAGTTTTTTAATTCTCTTTTAAATTTATTGATCCGCCATTAAAGGCCCGCTATTGACATTTTTAGTGCGGCCCACCTAAAATCCGGCCCACAACTGACATGCACTGCCTCTAACCCAACCCGTCCAATAACCAGCTCTAATCGCAACCCTTTAGTCTAAGCACTTTTTCAAAAGGATTCAACATAATTTTGAGTGGTATTTTCTTGCTTTAGGTTTATGGTTATTGTATTTGTATACCAGTCGATTTTGGAGATCTCAAGAGGAGTGGTGAATGCAGTGCAATTGTGCAAGTGTGTCTTATTTCAGTTTGTAATCAATGTTCGTACCTAATACTCCATAGCTTTACCAATTTAGGTAGGTTTTATTCTTCATATGTAGTGTAGTAGTATTTACACTCTAAGAGTGTGAGTTGAGCTTGGTGCAGTGATACTGTCACTCGAATTTTAGGGATGAAACTCACTCCATTTGTTTGCGAGGATCCCTTGTTATCCTCTTCCTCTCAAATATGTGTGACGTACAATTTAAATTGAGTGCACATCTGGTAATAAGGTCCGATAAATACACTATCATTATCAATTAAAAAAAACACTTGAGAATTTCATTAGGTACTTTCAAGTTTCAACTACTTGAGATTAAAATAATGGAGTATACAGTCTTGTAGCGAGAACTTTTCAAGAATGTCATTGGAACACTATCAACATTAAAGAACTCTGCAATAACAAACAAATTACTACTAAATTAGCCATTTAAACAATAATTCATGACACCATAAGTCCTAAAACTGTAGAAAATCTGCTACCAAATAAAAGAAAACTGATATGCAGCTCTATCATTTATTCAAATTAAAGAACAACTATGAAAAGAAATGAGAGTCCTTTAGTAGAGGTCCACATATATAAATGAAACCTGTTTTTTGTTTTTGCATCACTAGTATTAGCCAGTTGGGAAATGGATTGTAATTGTGAGGTTGTAAAAACAATACAGTGTGTTATGTGCCCCGTGCATCGGACGGCAAAGATTCTATTGTCATCTTCTTTAACCTCTTCTCTTTTTTGAGTTGAATTCATTAGTCAATTTTTACTTTGAACTGTGCAATACTAAACATTAGTCTCGTTGAATCGCATTGACTTTTACACTTTTTTAGACCAAGTAAAATTATGATTAAAAAATTAAAAAAACAAATTTTTTATTCCTAGGGGAGTGAGGAGGGGTTGACCGTTGACTGTCATCGCACAAAAAAATTTAACAGCATGGGCAGCCCATTAGTTGGCCCAAATGCTAGTTCAAACCCTAGCTAGCCCATGGGAATAAAATCTTACGTGTGTGATGTGTTCAATTATTAGGCCCACTTACATTGAATTTGGGCTGATAATGAGATGATGAAGGAAGCTTATGAAGTTACAATTGCTCATTTTGCTTTCTATTTGATCCATAGTGCACTTCTTTAATTAGGGCAAAATCTATCATTTGTTTAGTAGGTAAATGAATAAAAGATTTTACTCACCTCCTACTTTTCCTTTACACCATGCTTTCTAATCATGACGACGAGAAATGGAGTTCATAGTGACTTGTAGATGCGGGGAACAATGATCCCGAATCATGTAATAAACTCTTGAGATTTTAAATGCTAGATAAAATTTATCTATGCATTTTTATGAATTACGTAGTATAATTCATGTCTATCTATTTTAGTTCATTTCAAAATCAAACAACTGAATAGAAGTCTCCAGCTATGTCAGAAGTGACGCAAAGCATATATTTCTAATTTTCTATGGGGTAATAAAACCTTCAACTTTTAGAAATACTGTCCCAACTCCCAACAAGTAGTGACTAGTGAGTGAGAGAGAGAGAGAGAGAGTTATAACCCAGGGTTTCATTCTACAATTTTACGACGTATTACTCCCTTCAACCTTTTTACTTGTTATATTGAGGGATTTGACGCTATCCACATTATAACTTTAACTCTGGTGTTTAATGCGTAGAGAAAAACATATTCATATGAAATCTTATTTGATTCGTGGTAATGTATATTTTCCAATAATAAAATTTAATATATTTTATTATACCAAACTCAAGATATTAATATTATAAGTTGTGTATTGGAAAATATGAAAAAGTGAATGTAGCAATTGAAAAGAGACGGAGACATTAATTTAATTAGAATGCAATAAAGTCTACAATTTTAATTAGTTAAATAGTTATATTGTTGAAGCCCACATATGAGTGTCCCACATCAATGAATTGAGAGAGAGGTTATCACTTTATAAGGTTGAGGAGCTACTCCTCTTATTGCCGTATGGTTTTAAGGTGAAACCTCTGAGGCTTTGTAAGGTGGACTTTCTCTCGCTGGCGGGTGCAGCCCATACCCGTATTTAACATGATATCAGAGCCAGACCCAAAATTATATACTTTTACGAACTAATAAACTACTCATGAATCATGATGATGAAACAAAATATGTTAGGGATTATATTATTGTAAATGGTTTCACGTACTCGTGAATCACAAGCTCAAATAAAGTTCACTTTTATTAAATTGTTTAATGTATAAGATCGAAAAGAGTAGGTGGGTTTAGCTAGCCGCGCGCATCTCATGGCCCGCGTGGACTCGCGGTATCTCCACGTACTTTAGCTCCGTGGAATTCAGCATCAAGGAAGGCACCCACCGCACCTCCCGTCCCACCACCGTCCATCATATCATTAACTATTAAGTATTAAGATCACAAAATGTTTTATGTTCGTTTGACCTTTTTAATATGATAACCAAGTTTTTTTTTTGAGAGAAATAATAACCAAGTTGATTCAACACATAGTAGTAGTAAAATAAAATAATACTAGTATGAATTGGATCTCAAGTAGGTAGCTAGGGAAAAGTATGAGTATAAAATTATCCAGACAAGTATACTACAAACAAATGATTGATCAAAAAGGTGTAACTTAGCTTGTTGACAAAATAGTTGTAAGCTAAGGTAGCTGTGACTTGGATCCACGCTAATATGATGGATTCATGATCCTCTTCATATGCTCATTTTAATTTAATATTCAATTAACTGTCAATTTTCTAACAAACATGCACTATATCAACTCTGGCTATCCACACAAATTATGCTCATTATTTAAATATATTTAAAATATCACTGGAACACTTTTATCTTACCATCTTAAATAAATCAACAAATGTATATGTTTATAAGCGAGTCATATAGTCATATCATTTTACATAAATTACTGGTTAAAATTTCATAACATTACGTTAAAAATTTGACTTTTAACATGACAAATTTATTTGTTGAGTGAAATAATTATGGTTTTTTGACCAAAAGATTCTAGACGTACCTATCTAGTAAGGAAATATACACATGAAAATTAAATAACAAAATCATAAAGGTTATTACACTGCTAGGAACTAAAACAATCCTTTGATCTAGCTCTTTTAACATTTTATTTACGAAGTATTATTTTTCGAAGATAAAGATGTGGACGTAGTTGGTTAGTTACGTTGCCTTACCCCATGTGAATTGCCCTAACTAAATTCCCTAGTCCCTAACAACCCCATTGTTTTGACCTTTTGTTTTCTAGGATCATAGGGTAATGGCCTTGGAATACAATAAAAGGGCCGCTAAAGCAAAATTTTCTTCCGATTATATCTACAATATTGATATACAATGGTATGCACAGTTATACTCTACTTGGTATAACATTGTTTGAAAATCTAAAAAGAATAAAGGTAGCATGACAGATGAGATTTGATCAATCCCAATTCATGAACAACACTACTAATATATAAAGATTTATTATGGTCTAATCAAATACGGAGTACTAGTACTACCTACAATTCAACTAGTACATCCAAATTAGATGATGAGTAGGATTTTCTATTTCTTCGTGGACACCATATCATTACATCCTGTTAGTCCATGAGCATTAAAAATATTTTAAAAATTACGAGTACTTTTTTATGACTAGATGATGAGTAGGATTTTCGTTTTCATATGTGGATAACGAAGAGTCCAAGAAGCACTTTCATTTGAAAAGTCTACGACGGACTAGTTGTTGAAAAGTTCATGTTCTTTTCTTTATTAATTATAAATACACTATTTTAATTTACTCTCTAATGCAGGATGGTAGAGTGCTCTCAAGTCTCATCAGTAAGACCCAGTTTAATTTTCTATTGTGAAATTGCTGTTATTGTACGTAAAGACCTTTTGGGTTAAAACAATTCTGTAATTGGAAACTCAAGATTAATCAAACTATCCCATTTTAATGACTAACACTACTCCTAATTAACCACTACATTAAGACGATTTCAGAATATGTCATATCATAGTTTATGTCAATTTCATATATTGGCAGTTAAATGAAAAATCTCATAACGTAACACTCTAAATCTCTAATGAGGTATCTCGAGTCTTGAAATTCTTGTATCTATGTCATGCTAGGACCTTTAATAAGTTGTCTAGCCAATCTAAATAACAATAATGCAACCTAGGTGCCTAATCAAGGCGCCTTGCTTATACAAAATTTCAAAATATCTATTGCGCAATGCATGATTATTAATTTATTAGGCATTAACTACACTTCAAAATTTATTTTCCACATTATTCATTGCATTTTAAATTCTCGATTTTTCATATAATGAAATGTGAACTCGAAAATAATACATAGTATACAAAAAAAAAAAAAAAATGAATAATCGTTTAAGCATGTGACGCATCACACACAATAAGGGAAGCTATTTGGGCCTTTGGAAGGGACCAAAAAGGAGGGTAAAGTAACAGTACAAAAATGTGATAAAACGAAGGAGAGACAGCTAAGGAAAAAAATGAAGGTGATAGGAAAAGCGCGCAAATAAAATCTTGTTAACAAAACAAGATTAATCTGATACGTACCATGGCGTATTACCTTTATCCTGATCCAAACAAATGTTAAATTATTGCTAAATTTGGACACTAATATTTTATTGTTTTATTCACATGGTCCCACCATCAACCCCCTCTCCCTGATCTAATTTCCCACACCAACTAGCTTTATATACACAACAAGAGAAGTGATTCATTTCCATTCTTTCATTCATTCAATTTTTATTTTTTTTTCTTTCTTTCTTACTTCAATTTCACAGCTAACCCTTACAATTTTCCTTTTAAAAATCTATACAATTTTCTTCAATTCAGGCTTTTTGATTTTTATCTATCTCCTATAATCAACTTGTAAGTTTATTTTCATCTTGTTCGTTATTTATCATTTCATTTCTGGTTTTATTTATGTAATTTCAGCTGTCATTTATCTGGTTTTAAATATCTGTCACATTATCTTAATTTGAAAGATATTTGTTTGTTCAATCTGTATATGTTATTATGCTGGTTTAAGAATTTTCGTATTAGATAACGATGATTATTGATCTCAATGTGTTAAACCCCAAATTCTATATAATTTCACTGTATTTTGGGGTTAGAGTTATAAATTATGCTTCCATTTGTTGAATGATTTTTACAAACTAAATTCAATCTTTTGATTTGATTCTAGAATTCACTGATTCATTTTCTTCTATGTATGATTATGATAGGGTTTAGATACTAGATGGTAGTATGAGTTTTGATTTGTGATTGAGAAATTGAGAATTTTCTAAAACTAAAGGATTATTTATTCCATTAACAGGAGTTCTAATTAGAAATGTGCAAAGTGGAAGATGTAGATCACGTCGTTAACAATTCCGTGAAGCAGAATTTGCCTCCACTAGCTCCTCCATTGCCTTCCTTTTCTCCAATAACTGCAAACCCTAAGATGATTATGACTAAGTCTACGGCGAAAATCATACCGTCTAGAAAAGGTCAATGTTCTGTGGATACTGCAACCAGGGATTTGTATGACCGCCTTTTCGATGGAGCATACCGAGCTGATGTTGTCGTTCATACCGATAATGGTGGCCAGATTTTTGCCCATGCTAGTATTCTGGTATGATCTTACAGAACCTTTATGAGTTGTTGCATTTTAGATCAAATTAGATGATTCAATGATTGGCAAAATTTGATCTTATGATATTTAGATTGAAAAAGGATCACTTACATGAGTTGGTTGATGAATTTTAAGCACACTGAATTAAACATGTCTCATGTTTTGGCATTGTCAAAGCATGGTTCAATCTTTCTTTTTATTATGTAGTTGTTTTTTGTTATGCTTCGATCATGTGTTGGGATGAATTTAACAACATTGATTCAACAATCCATTGGTAGCACCTAACGATTTGAGTTGTCTATTGATAGGGAATGACATCTCCGGTGATCAGAAACATAATTAAGCATTCAAAAGGCAACGATCAACGACGATCCTTCTCAATTCATGGGGTTCCATATGATGCAGTCCGTGTTTTTATAAGATTCTTGTACTCATCATGGTAATTAATTGACTTTAGTTTTAGTTTTTTTAATGTGTAATATTGGATCTCTGAAAGCTCGTTTATTCAATAAATGCTGAGTTTCTGGCTTTTCTGCTGATGATCCTGCAGCTACAACCCTGAAGAAATGGAGGAATACATTCTGCACCTTCTTTTGTTGTCCCATGTATATGTGGTTCCTCATCTGAAAAGGGAGTGTGAGGCACAACTAGAGAATGGCTTGCTCAACATAGAGAACATTGTAGATGTTTTTCAGCTTGCACTTCTTTGTGATGCCCCAAGGCTCGGCCTCATTTGTCATCGGATGATCTTGGACAATTTCAAGGCCGTCTCAGCCACTGATGGCTGGAATGTGATGAAGGAGGCTCACCCCATCCTGGAAAGAGAGATTTTGGCAACCGTGGCTGAAGCTGATGCGGTGAGTCATTCATTTTTATGGTTGTTATGTTTCACAGACTACCAAGTATAAGAGTATGATCATCTTTCATAGTAGATTAAAAAGATACAGTGACATAATAGCTTTGATCTGCTTACTTAGTTGAAGCTTTTGCTCTTCAATGATACTACCTTCGTCTCGTAATTTTTGCAACACGGGCCCATTTTTTGTGTGAGCTTTTTAGCTCAAATGTTGCGAAAATGAAGGGACGGAGGGAGTACAATTTACTGTGGAAACTCAGATGCTAAATGATTTTATTTTCTATTACAGAGGCAAAAGAGGCTTTTCAGAAAAAGGGAAGAGAGAAATATGTATGTGCAATTGTATGATGCAATGGAGGCTCTAGTCCATATATACAAAGATGGATGCACAACGATTGGTCCACGTGATAAAGCACCAAAGAAAGATAAACATCTTTGTGGGTACACTGCCTGCAAAGACACTGAGCTTCTAGTTCGACACTATGCTTCGTGCAAGCTCAAAGTTCCTGGAGGTTGTGCTCATTGTAAGAGGATTTGGCAACTCTTGGAGTTACACTCCCGCCTCTGTATTGACTCCAATGCATGCCGAGTTCCATTGTGCAGGTACTTTAAATGTTCCATTTCACTTAATTTTCTTTTACACTTGAAATATTTGTCTACTTCCTTTATGCTTCATCCAGATTTCTGGAAAGTCCCCAGAAAAATGATTGTTAATTGCCCAAACTGAGAAGCACAAATTTGCTGTATGTAATAGCTGAAAAAGAATGATAGTCATATACCTAAAACATATTATGACGTAGTTACATCTTCCCCACTCTGTTAAAAATAAACTCCAAAGGCCCTTTTGCTAATTGATTCTTATTTGACCTACTCAAATGGACATAAGCTTTGGTATTTTGCCCTGCTTAAGCTTTATACTCATGTTCCTTGTGATTTTCACTGGTTAACCAATAGATTGATAATTTGATTTCAGAAACTTCAAGGATAGAACTATGAAGCAGAACAAGAAGGAAGAAATGAGGTGGAGAATTTTGGCAAGAAAGATAGTTAGATCCAAGAGTATCTCTGGAGCGCCCTTCTTCTCCTTGACTACCTCCACATGACAGTGGAGATACACTCAATTTATCTGCGTGACAATAAAATTCTTTATTCTTTTTTCTCTTTCAGCATACTCTTTCTTCTCCAGCTCCTGTAAATGAATATCATCCATGTTCTGATCTAGCTGCTGCTGAACTTGGTCCAGAGCCACATGAGCAGCATCAACCTGAAACATGATCTGGTTCCTTAATAGACTAGCCTCTGTGAAGATAGAGTCAATTCTATTCCTGGATTGTCTTCGTACTTCTAAGTAATGTCCAGGAGACATATCAATGTTAACGGAAAGTGTAAACTTCAAAGGCTTGGGGGAAGATAAGCCAATGTGAAAGTTCTGTTCCATATTTTTTTAATGAGCAGATCTACTTCCTCCATTTCCTTTCAATGTTGTATACTTGTATGTAGGAGTGGAAAGATTTTCTTTTCCTTGGGAGAATTGGGAGGTGGGTGATCAATTGTACATTCGTCAAGAGCTTGTGAAGGTTTTTTGTTGTATTTTGATTGATGATTGAATATATATACACATACACACTAGATTTTAGTCAGTGAAGTAGCCATGTTTCATGCTAACTTGTGCATTGATAGCAAAACACAAGTCAATGAACAATAAAATTGTACAGTATTGCACTTGCACTACTGCAAGACTAGATTAATTGTTTCAAGACTAGATTAGCCGAGACAAACCCCATGTCACAGGCTGAGGATATTGTTTTTTCATCTATGAAATGATTGGGCAGTTTTGCTTAAGATGTCCAGAAATAATAGCTCAATTTGATTTAAAATATTGATGACTCATATAAATGAGCAATTACACCTTTAAGAATAAATTTAAAAAAAACACCTTGGATATGTAACTTATGAATTATTTCAATTTGAGAAACTAGAAATTACCGTACACACGAGTCTATAATCGAATGAGTTATTTATGGCTTATCATCTTAATATACGACAGAGGGATAATAATAAAAAGTTAAAAAGACTACTGGTATTCAATTCAAATATATACAGGAATTTGCTCTATAATTTGTTTATATTACTTTCGTATTATATTAGTTGCAACGATTTAACATAATGTAAAAAGAAAAAATATCTAATCATTGCAACTAATATAATACGGAAATAGATTTAAGTGACACATTTTGTAATTTTGGAGAGATAAGAGTAATAAAAAACTTATCCCTAAGTCCCTAACCCCGTAATTTTTGTGCCAGAAAAAAATAACCTGTTACTCAGCAAGAATTTGTTTCGAAAACCTGCTGTAAATCGTTAATGGATCGTAGTGCAGCGAAAGGGATTTTAAAGTTCAGCGAGTCACAATTCTCCGGAAGGCAGCACTCAGCAATATTCATCAGCAAAGCAAAATGATATGTCGGTAAATTCCTTCAATTTTTTACTTAAACTTCTTTGTTAAATTCTCTAACGTAATTTTCTTAGTTGTGGTTATAAATTCATGTTCACAAAATCACAAGCATTTGGTGTGCATTATCTCAAAAACTAAGTTACTCTTAAAAAAGGGACTCAAGAAGAACAATTCCTTCATAATCTTGTTATTGTACACAGTTTAAAAACTCCTGCATCATTTATTGAGATACTTGGAAGAAAAATAATTAATAATATAAACTAGAAAAAATATGAAAAAAAAAAAAAAGATTATACAGGGAATTGGAGGCAAAATATATCCAGAGTGTAGGTTGTAGTAATAGAACTAATTTTTGACTACTGTATAATTTCTTCCCCTACTGCTCAAAATTGCTGTATTTATTTGAGCCATTGATGCTGAGTTTTTCCGAAATTGATGATTTCCCTATGAGGGTTTTGAGAGTCAAAACGTTGTCGATTGCGTGTTAGAATTGATTCTTGATTTCTCTAAAGGGGAATCAATGAATGGCCTATTGAGCAGGATTGCTTTATCAATGTGATTTTGTGATTCATGTACAACTTGAGGATGCCCGGGGCTTTATTCGCTTGTTTCACGAGGACATGTCTTCATCGCCTGAACTGTCTTCTCGTTTAACATTATACTTGTTTAGGACTGGTGCTGTTGCATATGCTGATATTCGAAATGATCGACCTGTGCCTGGGCCTGCGCCCATTACACTTCGACTCTCCATTGTCCCTACTTCCTTGCACACATTATCCAATACTGAGAGGAAGTCTCTTACAATCAAAAACACCCTAAATGGGTGTGCTTCTTCCTTTGCTGTATCCCCATGAAAATATTCTGTCACCTCTTTCACATGAGCTGATGCTCTCCTTTCATGAGCCTTCACCCTTGCAATTTGCTCTTCGGCTTCTTTAAGAAACTTCTTCATTGAATCAAAAAAATTTCCTTCTAAATCTGGCTTTTCATGTTGCAATACTTGCCTGATCTTCTCGAGCCCCATTTCTAGCTTTGATACATAGCTACTTAGGACATCTGAGTCCATCCCAGCTGCACTTTTAACGCTTCCTAGCTCTCTACTTAGTCCTGACACAATCTGTAACCCTTGCTTCCTGAATTCCTCTTCCTTCTTCGTAGAGCTTAACTGTTTAGCTGTCGGAGGGTTGACATCAGTGCCTATTCCTTCAGACTTTATGATTTCTTGGACCACAAAGTGCAGCAATGTCGTCTTTCCATCCGTTCCCTTGATGTCTACTAGCTTTAGCAGTGTATCGAGTTTAAAAGCTTTCACCTCTCCACGATTTGTTCCTGCGTTCATCCTGTTCCCTGTTTGGAGAACAGCTTCTAGAAGTTTAAGGAAGAGTCTGCTATTTTTCAGTTCTTCACTTGCTACCTGTAAACATGTCATTCACTTAGGCTGCTGTAGAATTGATTAAGAGGAGCGTGGGGTGGGGAATGGGGAGAGGGGTGATAAATAAGATAGAATCTAATTCCGAAGTTGTATCTTTTGAAGATTTTGTTTGGTTTACCTCAAGGGTTTCAAATGATTTTGACAAGTATTTCACTTCTGCATCAAAGTTAGCTCTGTATAACATAGCTTCAACTCTTTTAAAGGCAAATGGTATATCAAGTATTCCCTTGAGAAATCTCTCAGCAGCACCTAATTTTGCGAGGTCACCATTGTAGTCTCTCAGTTTTATTTCTTCTTCCTTGGTTGGTGCCATCTTTACCNTAATTTTTGACTACTGTATAATTTCTTCCCCTACTGCTCAAAATTGCTGTATTTATTTGAGCCATTGATGCTGAGTTTTTCCGAAATTGATGATTTCCCTATGAGGGTTTTGAGAGTCAAAACGTTGTCGATTGCGTGTTAGAATTGATTCTTGATTTCTCTAAAGGGGAATCAATGAATGGCCTATTGAGCAGGATTGCTTTATCAATGTGATTTTGTGATTCATGTACAACTTGAGGATGCCCGGGGCTTTATTCGCTTGTTTCACGAGGACATGTCTTCATCGCCTGAACTGTCTTCTCGTTTAACATTATACTTGTTTAGGACTGGTGCTGTTGCATATGCTGATATTCGAAATGATCGACCTGTGCCTGGGCCTGCGCCCATTACACTTCGACTCTCCATTGTCCCTACTTCCTTGCACACATTATCCAATACTGAGAGGAAGTCTCTTACAATCAAAAACACCCTAAATGGGTGTGCTTCTTCCTTTGCTGTATCCCCATGAAAATATTCTGTCACCTCTTTCACATGAGCTGATGCTCTCCTTTCATGAGCCTTCACCCTTGCAATTTGCTCTTCGGCTTCTTTAAGAAACTTCTTCATTGAATCAAAAAAATTTCCTTCTAAATCTGGCTTTTCATGTTGCAATACTTGCCTGATCTTCTCGAGCCCCATTTCTAGCTTTGATACATAGCTACTTAGGACATCTGAGTCCATCCCAGCTGCACTTTTAACGCTTCCTAGCTCTCTACTTAGTCCTGACACAATCTGTAACCCTTGCTTCCTGAATTCCTCTTCCTTCTTCGTAGAGCTTAACTGTTTAGCTGTCGGAGGGTTGACATCAGTGCCTATTCCTTCAGACTTTATGATTTCTTGGACCACAAAGTGCAGCAATGTCGTCTTTCCATCCGTTCCCTTGATGTCTACTAGCTTTAGCAGTGTATCGAGTTTAAAAGCTTTCACCTCTCCACGATTTGTTCCTGCGTTCATCCTGTTCCCTGTTTGGAGAACAGCTTCTAGAAGTTTAAGGAAGAGTCTGCTATTTTTCAGTTCTTCACTTGCTACCTGTAAACATGTCATTCACTTAGGCTGCTGTAGAATTGATTAAGAGGAGCGTGGGGTGGGGAATGGGGAGAGGGGTGATAAATAAGATAGAATCTAATTCCGAAGTTGTATCTTTTGAAGATTTTGTTTGGTTTACCTCAAGGGTTTCAAATGATTTTGACAAGTATTTCACTTCTGCATCAAAGTTAGCTCTGTATAACATAGCTTCAACTCTTTTAAAGGCAAATGGTATATCAAGTATTCCCTTGAGAAATCTCTCAGCAGCACCTAATTTTGCGAGGTCACCATTGTAGTCTCTCAGTTTTATTTCTTCTTCCTTGGTTGGTGCCATCTTTACCAATGTCTCAAAAAGCTCTGCACCCAAGCCTTCTATATTGCCTATACCAAAAATTTCCGTTACAAAAGAACTTACTGTAAAATAAAATAAGCAGACTTATTTGCCACAGCATCTTTTTGTCTACTCTATTCGCCTGTGATTAGTTGTGTACTTCCATTTAAAAGATTTCCATTCATTGCAAATAGTGTTCTGGACCTACTTGTGGCAGGATCTAAGAAATACATGCCTAAAACCTCTCCCTACCTTCATGTGCATTTTATAGATAGAAGCAATAAGCAATTATAATGTTTGTTTGGTGAGAATTGTTGTTGAAATTATGAAATATTTTTAATGACTTCTTAGTTACTGTAGAATATTACAATCCTAGACCAATGATCCCTTAAAACACTATCATCAGCCTGAGTTTAGAAGCAACCTCAATTAATTACCCTTAATACCTATACAAAGTATATATTTAATAAATAATACTGCATCCTGATTCACTATATAGTGGAAAATGTATATCAATCGGTTTGGCTCTTCCGGTCTCTAGCTAGCATCTCAAACTCAGGCCCATTCATGCGTCTTACATAATTGTCAAAAACAATTGAACTCAAATCATGTAAGACTAGACACATAATGGTGATTTGAATAATTTTGCTAATAGTTATAATGGTCTGGAAAATAAAGCATGAAAATGTAACCTAGTATAGCCAAAAAAAGAGATAACTATACCATCAGTAAGTGCCTCAGCAACCTCGTCCCTTGTCACATTTAATGCTCTTAAGAGAATAGCTATGTTCTGGGACTTCTTAGGGTCCAAAACTCGGTTTTCTTTTTCAACGGGTGGAAGAACTGATTTTCTGGTTGTTTCTTTCTTTACTGTAGGTGTGGTATTGCAACCAAATAGACTTTCCATCATATCCTCATTTAACCTGCAATGTATAAATAAAGATGGTCAATGTTTTAATATGGTTTTATAACCCAAATACACAGAGCAGTTTGGTAGTCTTACTGAAAGGAGCTTGATTTCAGCTGGTCCCACACCGTAGCTCGATCCGAGGTTGCCCTTACTTTATCCCAGTGGAGGGGCTTCAGCTTTGGTCTTCTTTCATCTAAATCATCTCCATTGCGCCTTCCGGAAGAACTGCACTCATTATCATCTTCTTTAACTGTTTTTACTGTCTCTCTGTTCGAACTGTCACTGGGTTTGGGAGTCTCATATGGTGGCACTTGATTAGCGCCTGAAAATCCATTTTGCGCACCGTTAAAAGCCTTCCTTGGTGCTGATATTGGTGCTCGTGGAAGTGGTGGCGGTGGTGGAGGAGGAGGGGGAGGAGGTGGAGGAGGTGGTGGTTTAGTTTTTTGATGAGATGGACTGTTTCCGCTGATTGATCGAAGTAGTGCTAAATTCGGTGGTGGTGGAGGAGCTGCAAATTTAGCCCTCTTGGGCATATTTGACCTTTTCTCTTGCTTTCTTTCTGTTTGATACTCTTTTACATCATCCAAATCTGTCACTGGTTTTGGTGGCGGTGGAGGTGGTGGAGGAGGAGGCGCAGACTTAATAGACGGAATGATGGCATGCTTGATAACATCAGGAGATGATGAAGCTAAGCCCCGTGATCTTGGTGACGTCCTTCTCGAATGAGGGAAAGAACCTCCAGTATAATTATTATTATTATTATTAGCTCTATTAGATGAACGAGTAACATGAGTCCAATACCCATCATCACCACTAGCAACAGAGCCATGTGGAGTGTAAAACACAGTATCACTTCTTTCGTCATCAGAAGAAGAAATAGTAGCCGTTGGAGAACCCCTCTGTGGGATTGGCATTACTACACTTCTTGGTGGAGCTCTACTCAATGGCGGCAATGGCTGCAAGTCTGGACTCGGCCTATATCGATCCGAGACTGATGTCTTTATCGAAAAATCATTATTATTATTAATATTATGATTATTACTGTTATTTGGATTGAGCTTATGGTAAGGTGATCCATTAGCTATGCTATTATTTTCCTCATTGACCGCTGCCACTGATCTCTGATTTGAAGGCTCTACTGTCCCAATATACAGAAAATTTGAAGGGGGTGCTCTTGATTCTTCTGTATAACTTCTCGAATTGTTCGCACCACGATCACCACCACCAGTAACTAGCTTCTGAGACTCAGCAGGTTTCCTGACCCTGTGTTTATACAGGTAGAATGCCAATCCTGATAACATTCCTAATGTTACAATCACCACTGAGATTGCAATTGCCACTTTCTTGGTGGGCTTAGTGGGCTGGGTGGCAGTTGGTATTGGACTTTGTCCAGTGGACTGTGCAACAGATTCAGGTGGTGGTTGTGATGTTGGGTTCTGTATTGGGCTTGAGCCTGTTGGTACCTCGGGGAAGAAAGGCTGATCCGGGGTACTATCAGCAGGTGGATTCGGAGGTGAAGGTGGTGCTAAAGGTGTTGATTCGTCATCAACCGTAGGCGGGGGAGTTGAGCTTTCAGGGAACAATGGTTGATGCAGAATCCTTCTAATGGATTCAACATTCCTTAATCTATCCCCATTAGCTACAACAGTAAAGGTTAGTGATATGATAAAAAACAAGCTCAAAAAATGAAATTTCATTGCTAATTTTTGTGGAATTTCATTTTAAACAATGGTTGATGCAGGATTCTTGTGATGGATTCAGCATTCCTTCAACTATCACCATTGGCTACAACAGATAAGGTTAGTATCATAATAAAAAAACAAGCTTAAAGAAATGAAATTTCATTGTGAATATTTGTGATGTTGTTTGATTATGTGTTTATTATCACACCAATTCTCTGTGTGGCTTGGTGTGAAAAGAAGGATTGAAGAGGAGAGAGAAACAGAGAAAAGGGTGTTTATGTGTGTGTATGGAGGGAACCTTCTTTTAGGCTGCAAGATCTAGATGCCTCAAAACTCATTAACCTGAATGACGTCAGCAAGTTAGCCGCATTCATTTTTCTTTCCTTTTTTATATCATTCCTTGAAATACACAGTTTACAACGGTGTACTGTAAAAACTTAAAGTGCCGTAGGTTACTGTCAGATAATTGTACGTATAGAATAATAATACTTGTAGATGAATTAATACCGTATTAAAAGGAGTACATGATATGGTTAAGCATGTGTGTATTAGTGTAATAATAGTATAATAGTGCTTTTGAGAGAGGCTGATACCTTAGTTAGTTAGAGCTTTCTTCTAGACTATTTGAAATCTTGAGATCGATTTTCACCACTTACTCTTGAACCTCCCTACCATAATAATAAATTAATAATACTCGTAGATAAATTGGTACATTATTAAAGTTATGTGATATGGTTAAGCATGTGTGTATTAATGTAGGATTGCTGTTTTAAAAATCAGATCTAGTGCCAAGTGGCTAGTGTCAAAGGGAAGAGAATCTGCTTTATCTTTTTCAATATGGAAATGGAGATAGTGAGATTGTAGTGCGAAGATCTCTGAACCAAGTTTGCAACTTTAATGTCCCTGGGAATATTTAATTTCTTATATATTACCCTTTCTTTTTTATTTTGCAAAAATGATCCTTGTACTGATTAACTGTCTGATTCCTTTTGCTTTATTTAGTACCACCGTTAAATCACACTTTTAGTGGGGGCAATCTCTTCCTATATTTATGCATAGAGCCTTCAAAATATTACAGTACCTTGAGCTTTGCAGAAACTTTATCCCCTTTAATTTACTGCACTGGAATTTTTCATCATAAAAAATGTTCACTTTGCTCCCATGTTTTGATGTTTATACCTCATTGTTATAACTGGGTGCGTCAAACTAGCTCATTTCAATCCAATGAGTCTGAGATAATCTTTATCTTAGAGGAAATGGACAATCTAGTGTTCACTTTTCGGATTTAACTATCTTTTAGTAAGGGAACGAAAAATAACTTTTGTACAGTATGTTACCATTTACTAACCTAGCTTTTCAAAATTCTAACTTAATGAAGTGCTTAGCAGACAAAGGAAATTAAGGCAAGTGGTAGAGTAAAATGCCAATATAAAAATCCTGAAATGAGCCCCCTACTCTCATCCTTCCAACTTCCAAGCAATATTATGTGTTTGGGTTGTAAGTGGTAGTACACTATTTGCTGGGATGAAAAGGAATTTATGCCTTTTAATGTGTGATTATGAGCTTGTACAGTAGGAATGTCTGATTATGAGCCTCATAAAATTTATGGCCAAAAAATTGTCACAATTAGAACATTTTATCATCATCTACAATAGTACTAGTTGCCAAAATATATATAAAATAAATATCAAAATCAAAACAAATATATTAGTATTAAAAAATTATAATTAGGGTGAGGTTTTAATTTCTTGTTAAACTAATTATTCTTGGTTAAAACTGGTGATTTAGTTGTCAGGATTGTTTGTTGCAGATTAAGGGTGAAACAAGGTTGGTATTTTTGTCATATATGTGATTACTGTATTTGATAATCAAAAATAGGACTATTTAGAATACTATGGTAGAATTTAAAAGTCTATGTATTTGATTGTATGTGCAATTATGAATATTATTAGTCAATTAGTTAATTGTAATTGTCAAATTCTACAATAGGAAAAGAAAGAAAAAATAAAAGATGAAGTGTTTGGGTTGATGTTGGTTTTTGTCCTCTTGATTTGATACCCTGCTTGGTCCATTAGTGATCCCACCGACCTTATACCTTTTTCTTTCTTTTCTTGACAACATATGAGAACTTAAGAAGCACACAATGAAGAGCATATGCTTTATTTTGTTGTAAAATAATTAATTTTCGATGTAATTTTTCTCATTTGTAGGTAAATGCTGAATAGCCAGTCCATTCGTTGGTTATAAACAACGGTAATAGGTATGAATTTGCTTCTAATATGATGCTGCTCTCATGCTAGTTCATTTTAAATATCTATTATTTTCCTTAAATTCTCATTTCCACCCACCTCTCCTAGATGGTGTTTGATGGTATTGGAAAATTTTGAAAATCTAAAACTCAATTTTGCAATGAAATTATGTTTTCATTTCCAATTCGACTACGACAATTTATTACCGACTATCAAACGGTCCGTAAAAGAAAAATGTGGGTGTAAAGACAGTGATGTCCTTTTCCAACTCTTTAGGCTTTGGATCCTAAACTCTTACTGAGTACCTTTAATATGGAGTAATATAATTTCATTTTCTCTTCTTATCATCTAGTACACCTATTAAAAGCATTCTTTATATCTTTAAATGATTAGATTTAATATTGCGTGAATGACTGGCTTTAATCATTCTTGAGCTTTATTGCGTTTCATCATTCTCCAAGGAATGACCCTTTTTGGCACAGGGGTATTTGCTCTTTGCTTATCTGGAAAGACGTTGCTCATTATGGATGCTTGATCTGCTATCACTTCTTTTGATTCTTAACTTAGAAATTTCTTATCATAAAGGTGGTAAAAACGATCTAATAATACTCTAGTACTTTTTTCCTCACAATAACTTAGAAGTTATAACTGTCATAGTGAAGCTTTAGAGCTTTGGATTAAATTACTACTGATTTAGAATAATTTGACAACTAATGTTTTGGATGAATCAGAGAGCTGTCTAGCCTGATTGCTTAGGCATTTTTGGAGGTTGGCCTGGGTGTAGTACAATTTCTTTTCGTTTGGTCCGCTTGGCTGGATTTCACTAGCTACCTGGGCAGGCATAGCATTTTCACCTAGGGACTGAGAACATTGCTGATTACGGCCTGAGGGCAATATGGCTTGTCCAAAATACAATAACCTTGGTAAGACATTGGTTTAGTTTAAGGATAGGATGTACGTTGTACCTTAGCTTCGTTATATATAGAATTTAATGTGTCGTTAATATATAAATTATAAACTAAGATGCTCCTTACAATCCAATTCTGCAAAGCCATTATCATGTGGTGGTCTGGTGGACACAAGTAAGCACTAAGCAGTAACAGTTTATGCATGTTATTGTTGCATGTTTAAAAGCTAACGTGGTAACTTTCTTACTACTATGGTGGTGCTAGTAATGATCATGGGATTTGCCCCCTTAAGAAAGGTTATTTTGTACCAGATTAATTAGAAAAACCGAAAATGGTTTCAGAGATCCTTGATCTGAATGAATTCTCAGCCTTTATTTTTTTTGGAAAATGAAGGTAGTGGGGTTTTGGGATTGATTATGGGTAATCATCATTAGTACATCATTATTAATGTCATGGCTTGTTAAGTTGTGATTCTAATGTTCCAAAGTGTAGTAATAAATTGGTGTGCAACTAATTTCATGACCATCACTAAGTGATGTTGGCCATGTTGATCTCTTATCATTAAGTTTCTATCTTTTCATAATGGGTTTTAAGCAGGCTCAACTCAACTTTCTTTAATTTGGGAATAATTTGTTGTTTGCTTTGATTAATTTTTAGATCCTTTTACCTCTCAAAAACAAAGTTATATAACTCGTAGATAGATCAACATATTGTTGATGCAGTTGGTGAAGCATTGATGTTGTAACTCTAGAGTTGTGGGTTCAATTTCAGCAACTGCAAGTGCTTGTGTTTTAGGGATTCTTTACCATGCTTCTTACTTTTAAGCATTTGACCTCTACTTGGATTAGGAGTACCCTAACAATAAGATCACTTTCCAAGCCCACTATCTTACCAATATATAAAAACCCGAATTTCTTCATCATGCTTCTTACTCTTAAGCACTTGAGCTCTAATTGAATTAGGAGTATCTTAACAATAAAACATTAGTTCAAGCCCACTATCATTACCAATATAAAAACCCATAAACAATAGATCATTTTTAATTTAACCTAACAAGCTTACACGTCTGTCGAAGTAGATTTTCAATTGTTATCCTTAAATAGGAAGTTTGTTAAAAAATTGGAATAATAGCTACAAAAAGAATAGAGCAAGTAACATACGACATTCAAGAAGAAATAGTGAGAGTATACATAAATGTCAACAATGTTATATATTTCAGGTGGTCCAAAGTATTTACCTAATAGTCGTAGGTAATTGTTAGTTATACAAGTTTCTAGTGATGATGTCCCATGATTGTGTCTTTTATGCAATATTAATTGATAGGATGACACAATCACACACACAAGACAAGTTACTAAAAGACCAATAAAACACGCCAAGAATCATAAACCTTACTTTGTAGCCATGCAACAACCCAACATTTTCTACCTTTGATAATCAGCAATACAAAGCGTACTTTACGAAGTAAAGAAATTGGAGTCAAAAATAGCACTCTGTCTTCTTCTACGGAGTAATAGAAACTTAAGCAGCTTAAATCAGCCACTATTCTTGTCGACCAACGTATCATGTTATTATTCACACAATCACGTAGGATCTAGCGTATAGCCGTTTGTATCATGATATGATTGATATTACCCCACTATATAGTATTACTTGTACCATTATTCGATCTTCAACCGACACTTTCACCCTATATTATATATTCCGACATAAGGCGTGAATGCGGCTTTATAGTCACTAATGAGTTGTGATCGACTACTATGAACTTAAGAAGACCGTAACCTTATTATTAGAGTCGTTATATTATATTGCTGAAATTTATGTATGAAATTTTTTGTATTCATTTAGCTGTCTGTTTTTTAAATGAGTTAAATTTAAGAATCTAAGATGAATTTGAGTAAAGGAAAGACTTTTTGGGGAGACATATGTTTCATCAATTCAATTCATATCATCTTAAACGGAGTGTGTAATAGGGTAATAGCAATACAAAAATGAGTTAAACTGGTTCTATTGTGTATATATAGGGTTTTTTATTGTATTATGTTAGTCAAATATTTGAATATCTTTATTTTTGTAAGCTAAGATGTATAGGTTTGATTAGTATTATACTTTGTATTGCTTTGATATGTTTGGAAATATTGCAACTTGTTAAAAAATGTGCTAATTATGTATGGCATTGCTGTTATTGTACTCCTTTAGCAAAATAACATCATATGGACAATCAAACACTATTCTTTCAATGATTGATGATATTAAATCATGCATTTAATAGTAGTTGCTCACTTTTCAAATATATAAGATTTCAATCAAAAACAATCCACTTAGTCCAGTGGCAGATCCACTAAGAGTTCGTCGGGTTCAGGTGAATTTATAGTGGATCTAAAAAAGTATAGAATATTGTTGTATGAATAGTCAAAAATGCATAATTGTGAATAAAATCCTTTTGCATATAAAGTTCTAATCCATAGGATAAAAATCCTGATCCGCCACTGCTTAGGTTAGGTAATTAAGTAATCAAAATTGTGGAATTGGGGCTTAAAGGTGGATTACGTTTGCTGCACCAACTTAAATAAACTTATTAATCAAAACGTATTAACATGTGGAGCAAGTGTAAATTATGGGATATGGACAAAAGTACAGAAGACGGCAGGAAATGTGGGCCAGTTATTTGGACCAGCAACAAGGCATAGTCAACCGCTCATGCTTCAATCAAAGACACTTGAGCCTAAACACTTCATATATATTCTGATTCTTATTCCTCTACTTTATTACGTAGTATTTTAATTCATATAATTTTCCCCTCTTAAGTATTGAATAATGAGATTAATACTTCATTAATCATCGTTCAACAAGAGCTTGTCTACAGTCTACTTTCTATTAACATATACTTCGTATAAGTAATAAGTTTGCTCTATTGTATTCGCTTTATTTCCCTTATGTAAGCTTGTCTATATTTTCTTTTCCTCTTGGGTATTATGTATTGAGATTAGTTATTATACAACACGGGCTTGTCTAATTAATAATTTCGAATCAACATATAAGTTTGCTCCATTGTACTGGGTTTATCTCAACTTATTTAAACGGTATCTAGTTGAACTTTAATATATGGTGAACAAAACAGTTATTTTGCAAAATAAGCCAAAAACAATAATTGCAGCTTGAAGCCCCATTGTTTGATTCTTAAACTTAAGGTGGAATAATAAGTTAATTGTTTAGTAGCTAGGCAATGTTGCTGTTCATGTTCATCAAGGGTGGACTGTTGCATTTACCTCTTTTGTAATTGGCAAAAGAAAGAGATTAGGGAGATATTAATAAGGAAAACGAAATTACATTACACTCCGTACTGGTGAGCTGGTAGATATTAACTGACAGCCTAACAGAGTTTGGCCACGTGTGCTAACAACCTCAGACTTTGGCTACATATGATTTGTGTAAGTCCAACAAAAATGACTTGTAGAGACATGCTTGATGGGTTGAAATCTATATGGATTTGGGCCTATTTTTGGGCCTGAGTTATACTGGTCCGTGTCCAACGGGATAATTAAATGACATACTACTTGGTACAGCAAAAGAACATTTTGGTCAAGTTTTCAAGGATATATGGAGAGTATAGTAAACCAAATGAAACGAAACAGTGAGTCACATGTTTTATTGTATAGATTATAGAAGTAGGAAAAATGAATGCATGGCAGCGGAAAATAGGGCAGTTATGTAAAAGATGAGGCTTGCTTATTGCAGGTGATAATAAACTGATAAAATTGGACAAGTAGCTTAAGATTTGCTAATTGCAGTCATAAGTCAAAACCTGTGAGTTGACCAAATTGTCCCCAACCTACTTCTCTATAGAGTATAGACCTGTAGTTTTGGTGCTAGAAAATCCATGTCCATCACCTAATTTGAGTATGACTCCCACGTTTCATGCAACACCCCAAACACCAAATTCAACAAACTAAGGCTTGACGTTTTCAACACATTCTTACTTTTTATTTACACATGTCTTTGGCAGTTGTCACGATAATTTCATGAGTTGCTAACAAGTCTTCAGCTTCTCTATTTGGGCCATTGAATGTTCTATTAACTGTTAGCCCATTTACATAGGTAGGCCCATAATTCAACTGGTCTGGTACTAGTGTTCACAATTTTACTAATGTGGAAAATTTTCTACGCAATTATTATGTTCTTAACCAAATTTGTATTGATGATTGTGAATTGCACATTTGGACCTTTTGGAATCTGTAAGATTATAAATATCCCTACATGTAAATTTTAACTACAGCATCATTAAAAACTCATCACATGCATATCGTTTAAAATAAAATATATTACACCTTCTTCTAAAACTTGTTAACATATACTCGTATGTTTCTTGTTATCTTGAGTAGTTTCTAATTTGTATTATAATTAACTTAAATTTATTTTAAAAAGTTAAGTAAGTTCGGTTCGAAACAACTTAATTACGAAGTAATTGACAAGGTATAAAGAGACTCTTAGGTAGCAAAATGGTGCTGTGTTACATAAGAGTATCACGGAAAAGCTAATGTAGTTGATTTTAGGAAGTATCACCAATATAAACTTGAAAATCTTAGGAAAGCATTTTTGGAGGACATTTTTTAGCCGTTGATAAACTTGGCATACTTGACTTAGGTAACAGGGCTTTGATATGACTACAAGATAATGACACCTTACTTCCACTTACTCCATACTCTTCCTTCCTCCTCACTACATACAGTAGCTTCACTTATTTCAAACATCCTTATTATCTTTCCTCTAAGCCAAAGAAAAAGTTCAACAATGGTGGTCAAAATGGCATCTTTGTTCCATGTTTTCTTCCTCTTTCTTCTTACTGGTATTGTATACTCTTCTTACTAATTAAACTCTAATTTCTTTTTTAATCACTTACAATTATTACTAATCACTTGAATATTAAACTAAATATTTTTGGTTTGTCTTTGCAGTTGTTACTCAAAACTCAAACTCAGCTGAAATATTAACTGTTTATTCAACCTCAAACCTTAATGTACCTTCAATGGCTGCTTCAGTGGACAACCAAGACTTACCCCATGTAGCAAACACTGTATTAATGGCTGAAACATGGCTTAGAAGCCATGTCTTATCATTTTACCCTACTTTTAACACTACCCACATTGTTGTTGGACATAATCTCTTGTGTTCTTCCAAAACTAACCTTCATTTTCACCATCTTATTTTACCTGCTCTCGAAAATATTCACCATTCTCTTGTTAGATGGGGTTTAAACTCAGAAATCAAGGTTTCTCCTTCATTTTCTTCTCATTGTTTGGAAGACTTATCTTCTGATTTTACTGTTTCTGTTCTGAAGCCTCTTTTACCCTTTCTACATTCTACTAATTCATCTTATATGGTAAACCCACCACCTGAAACAGTGATTTCTGGTAAAAAGATTGAATCTTTGGTTTCAACCCACTTTAATTTTCTCAAAAAGATTGGATTTTTATCCACGGAAAGTCCTAATTTTATGGTGGTAAAAACACAAACAACAAATGAAGCAAAACCCACAATGAGAAAACTCAATTACATTCTCCCAACACCTTCACCTGAAGAACAGCCCATTGCCAAAGGCCCAAACGGGCTGCCTCCTTTGATTGGGGTCGGGCCTACAATATCCCCACCAAGCCCAGTCACTGGCCCACCTCACTTGGGCATAACCCCAACACACTCCCCTCACCCCCATCACCACCCCCACCACAACCTACCTCCATGCAACCCGGGCCCGCCACAGGCGGCTCCTGAGCCCGGGTTTGAGCCCAGAAGGGAGAGTCTGTGGTGTGTGGCGAAACCAAGTGTTCCAGCAGAAACATTGCAGGAAGCAATGGACTATGCATGTGGAGAAGGAGGAGCAGAATGTGATGAAATTCAACCAAATGGAAATTGTTATTACCCTGATTCTTTATTTAATCATGCTTCTTATGCTTTTAATAATTACTGGCAGAAAACTAAGATTAATGGTGGTACTTGTAACTTTGGTGGCACTGCTATGCTCATTAATTCTGATCCTAGTATGTTACTTTAAAACCAATTTAATTATTGTTTGTTTTAATGTTAATTTTGTCATTGTATTATGAGATGCTAACTTGATTTAAATTAATTTTGTTGGCAGGTTTTCTTCATTGTAGGTTCATTTTGGTTTGATTTGAAGAAGGTTCTTGCATGATTAGGTGACATTAGTAAGTTCAAAAGAGCTGTTATTAATTATGGGGTTAATTAGTGTAGGATTAGAGAGGCAGCTATTTTTTTGGTTAATTAATGATTAAACTTTAGCATGTTAAATGTATTTTGTGCCTTTTGATTTGTAGTTTGTATGGAACAAAAGGTGGATTAAAGTTAAACTTAATGGTAATCTGATGTACGGATTATTTCAATTGTAGTATCATTATGCTAAATATGCCGTTGCTCTTTTTGTTGTATCTTGTTGCTTCTAGTGTTTGTTTGTTGGAATTATTCAATTGAAAGAGTGAATCTTTAGCATCCAATGCCTTGAGAGTTGTGTACGGAATAAAATAAGAAATTAAAAAAAATTGGGGCAGAAGCTTTCTCTAATCTATCAGAGCCAGGTTTCGATCCTGGGACCTGTGGGTTATGGGCCCACCACGCTTCCGCTGCGCCACTCTGATTTGTTATTATATTTCTGAATTGTTAATATATAATCTTTTGTCATTATTTGTCATGCAAAGTTGCAAACCCATGAACTTACGGAAGTACTCCCCTATTCCATAATCAGAAATGAACCTGAGAGTGTTCTTCTATCTATAATTGAATCCCACTAAGATGGTACCAGTTTGATAAAATTGTGGAATGAAAATATCAATTAATTGATTCATCATCGATTTTCTTACCTCTGTGTGTTGGTGAAGCGAACTTCATACTTTGATGATGATTGAAATACAGTGCCTAAAAGATATATGGACTTAACGTTTGTGCACACTACACAGTTTGATGATTGCCGGCCAAACTTACCAAACTTATTGAGTTAATGAATGTCCGGATTCATACGATTAAAGGAAAAATGGGATGTTGAGCCATACTTGGTGCACGAACTCTTTGTAGGCTTGCTCCATAGTTCAACCAGTGTTTGCTGTGTCGAAATCGTTGATGACTTAGCTTGGCCGCATCATATTTGTAGTGAGTCTGCAGACATATTTGTAGCAAGTCTTTAGCCTGAATTATAACATTTCATGTCATGCATTTCTTGTGATCTTGCTGTTTCCCACCATGCTAGTAATCTAGTAAGCTTCTTGCCAGTCCAGAGATACTACTATGTGCGGATGTGCCCAACGTGTATCATCATATCAAAGTCGAAAATTGAGTACGAGTAATTGGAGAGCTTAGAGGGTCGCTCACTCGCTCATGTTTGCTAGCTTTGATTTTAGCCTTAATTATTAAACGCCTTTGAGTGGCAAAATTATTTTTTTGGTTGCATCATATAATATTCGAGAGCAAATTATCATTGAATCAAATTATGTGCACTTGTGAGTTTCCCCACGTTGAAGAAAAAGGAGAGCATAAAATCAATATATGAGCTTATTATGTTTCGTTTCGCTATAAATTGGTTTTGACAAAGAATATGGTTGGACGGATTAAGCTCCTCTTCTGCATTATTGAGTTGCATAGGCCATTTGATTTACGAATGATTGAACTATTATTACGCCCATTCACTAAAGAGTGGGCTAATTAACTAGATTTGACAAGCTCATGATCTTATTGGGCTTGATTAATGTCCCCGTGTCGATAAGAAAAAAAAGCCCAATTCCTACGTTACAAAATGGATGTACCTAGACAATCCTATAGTTTAGGTTGAAGCGAAATTGGAAATTTTATAATTTACTATACAAGAAAAGGTTATAAGTCGTGCTTTAATTCAAACCACAAGATCGATGAAAAAAAGTTGATTACGTCAATTACATTTTGAAATTTTGTAGTAGACTAGTATGTCACGTGCTGACTAATTCCCCTTAGTCTTATCCACGCTGCCCACTAACTCCCACCCCTGGATGCTAGTTAAGGCTAAACCCTTCCCTAGTATTTAGCTAAGTAATGCAACGAAAGCTTAAATAAAAGAATAAGAAAAACACAAGTTTATGAGTATGAGTTTTATTTTTTTGAGAGAAAACTGATACAATACTTATGTTAATCTCTCTCTAACTTGTATCTCTCTCTCTATGGGTTGCTTTGTGCTAACTCTTTGACTCCCTCAAAGCTAGTCAACTCCGTGCGGCATTTGCTCAACAGTCCGTCGTGAACAAGTTAGGCTTCCCCTTGACACGCTCCTCGTGCCCGCGTAGCTCACTCCTTGAGCTGATTATCTCAATTAGCAAGACACGTCCCTTGTGTCTAGCTCCCTAGTATTCGTCCCAGACGAATGTGTTAGTGCGTTGGACAGATCCCGTTAGCCCTTAACACTCACCCCAAGTAGCACACCTGAACAGGCTATCGCACACCTATCAAAAGTAAACCAAACGACACTAACTAATGTAGCTAGGGTAGTAAGGATCGAATCCTCAGGGAAGCAGTTAAACTCTATTAGTTCTAAAAAGCTTAAACTGTGTAAAGAGCCTTGGTCGAGAAGTATTGACTAGCTAACTGACTATTGACTAATTACTAACTAATTACTGGAAATGACGAAGGATTAAACCAATAAACTAAGCCTAGGGTCATTCGGGTCACCAAGAACAACTAATGGATTCACTAACAAAGGTCGTTCAATCTCACAATTATCATCAAATTAGGGCTCACCAATTCTCTCGAATCTAGACTCCCTCGAAACTCATCTAGCGGCTCTCGCTCATGCCTAGACTAATTTCGCCTATTATTCAGTGGTCTTATTGTGGTATTTTTACCTCTCGGCATCAAATTCAACAATTACCAGAATTACAACTAAATCTGCGCACAATTCAATTGTAAACAAAGAAACCAATAATAGGAAATTGACTACTAATTATGGGATTGAAACAACCTAATTTAATTAGTCCATTGATTGATCAAGGTTTCCCTAACCCTAGAAATTAGACTACTCACTCATAATTATGAAAATTAAAACAAGAATAGTTGTAAAAACCCTAATTGAATTCATGAAGTAATGAACAATTAAACTAATTAACATAAACAAATAACTAAATTAATTAAACTAAAAAGACTAAAAAGCATAAATTAACTAAAATAAAGAACAAAAACAGGAAAATTGCCAAATTGGAGAAACAATTGAAGACTTGAATTGAATTGAAAATCAAAGTTATGAACAAAACCCTAATTTCCCTAATTTAATTGAGAGAGAAAGTGCTTAATTAAAACCTAAGAGAGTCATTCTAAATTATGAAAAGCATAAGTTGTTTTGCCTAAGAAAGCCGTGCCTAATGTACCCAAGTTGGGCTTACAAAGCCTAAGTACAAAGAAAATAAAAGACGAATAAAAAATCAGGGAAAAACGTCTGATGCGGGGCGCATAGGAGGTTTATGCGCCCGCATCAGACCTCCAGAATGCTTCTAGTCTTTTCCTCGTTAAATGCGCCGCATAGGTATCTTATGCGCCCGCATAAGTACCTCAGAACGTTCCTAAGCTGCAAAGTTCTTTAAATGCGCCGCATATCAATATTGTGCGCCCGCATCAAGACCTCAGAAGTCTATTTTGCTTCCTTTTTTCTTATTCTTCATAAGTTTTAAGGTTGTTTATTACTTCTTGACACGCATTTCCATGCATCTTCATTCTTATCCCGTCTAAGCTTTCCGGCTTCGTTCCGAGCCTCGGTTTTCGTGCCTGAAATTACAAAACATACCAAAACCGAGCATAACAACCATGGATGATAAAAATCAACTAAAATGCTCTAAAATTGCCGGAAATTAATCAAACTTGACGAGACACTTCAAATTAGCTAAAGAACATCGAATGAGCTAAAATAAAGCCAGATTAACAACTTCTAGGCATAAAATTGACTCGAAACAAGGGGAAAAACACTATAAAAACCGCACATATCAACACTCCCTTGTGCTCAAGTTATCCCCACACTCTCACCCTCTCTAAGTTATGTGGAAGATGGTTGTTTGAAGTAACACAATGAAACACTCAAGTGGTAGAGGGAATTAAACTCTATTAATGCTCTCTAGTGAATGCTACACTTGTTTACAAAGGTGAATATTGTGCTCTCCAAGTTCCTTTCTATATCTATACAATTGAATGCCTCGGGTATTTATATACATCACCCTTCCTATTATAGCTAGGATATTCTAACCTTCCTACTACATATAGGACATCCTACTTCCCTACTGAATCTAAGACATCCAACTTTCCTACTGAATCTAGGACATCTTACATTTCTACTGTATCTAGGACATGTGAGAATTCCCTAGAATACCCTACAATGTTCCGGACCCTTCCGGAATGTGCTGAACTACTCTAGACCTTTCATTGAGGTTCTAAAGCCTTCCATGCTCTTCCAAGCGTACTAGACAACCTTTTCATCCTGTATGAACCTCGTTACAGAAATATAGCACTGTCGTCCCCAACGTACTGCTGATCTGCAGATCCAGTATTATCCTACAGCACTATCATTTCCTGTAGATTGCCTACTAAAGGGTGAGGGTGTTGCTTGTCAGCGCACGTGCAGCTCCCCTTAGGGATCCTTATGCCTATGCATAAGGAATATGAGTGGGATAAATAGTCAGTCCGTGACAAGTAGCTAATATAAAGTGATTTTTTCCTCTCGATTGCAATATAATTGATACTAATGGACAATGGTACCACATCAACAAATTTACGTACACACTATAGTTCACGATGAAGGATCCATGGTGTTAAGAAACATCAGGCCGGGTAGATTTTATAACTATTGGGTTGTGGCCGGTTTCAATTCTTTGTAATATTATGTGGACTAAATTTGTGGCCGTTTTTTGAGTTTGAATAGATGGATCACCCAAAGTCGAAAGCCATTGACTTGCATTGCGCTGAATAGTATATTGTGAGAGATTACGTGAATATATTGTGTGTGATAAGTATTTATTAACAAAGACAAAGCATAATTGCAACAAGCTCATTTTGTTATTCACTTATTGCTGTGCAAAGCCAGTTTCTTTCTAAATAAAAAAATGATAATAATATGAATTGGAAAGAAAATCAAAGAAAAAAGGTCAAAAGATCATAATTTTCGATTTAATCTGCCGTACAAAATCGTGATTCTAAAATCACAACGATATAATGTGTTATAATTACCAAGGACATGTCACATGTTATTGCATTGAATATATTCTTCTTCTCGCAATCTAATGTCCTAATAATAATATATTTAGGGTGAGGTAACTGAGAATGATGTATACCGTGCAGATTTTGTAAAATGCTGTCTCAATTCTTTAGAATCTCACTGTTTTGGTTAACATCCAGAGTTTAAAAGCTATTTCGGAAGTTATGATTTGATTTGTCCTCTAAGTATTAGTGTCAATGTGACTTAAAGGTTACGGATTTGAATCTCATTCACCCATTCTTTTTAAATGTTATAATTAAGTGTTGAGTATGATAGGCTCATGTTATTTCCACATTTTTAGCTCAATTGACTCTAATAAAAAGGAACATAATAAAGTATAAACCCATTTATGTGACTATTTAACCATCAGCTTAAAATTTTTTTGTTCAGTTGGTCCTTAAATAATCACTAACATAAATTTCACCATTAATATTTTTTATTCTATATATAATACATCGTAACCTATGAAATATGGTAATAATCATCAACCAAAGTTATATATTGTATGAAGTAATTTGTAAAGCATTAACGTTGTGCTAGAAAGATGATAAGCATCAACCATAAGACTTTTGAAACTGAGATTTAAAAAAAGAAAAAAACTCCAATCAATTAAATTATTACTTACTTTGACTACTCGATGATACTCCTTAAAATTTAAGTCCCCAACACCACTCTACTTTTGCGCAACACCGTCCACCAGTATCAAGTGTGTGTATTATTTTTATTTATGAACGTTAGCAAAGTAAAAGGAAACAAATTTTGGGAACACTATGAATTTACGCAAAACGTTACTCATTGAGAAATTGACGAGACACAGTAAAAAAGTCTAACCTTTAGAGGTTTAATTGGAGAAGCAGACTTGGGATGCTCTGAGAATTAGTGAGTGCTATAATTGCATTCTTTGAATAACGTTGTTAAATGTTAATTTGATGAAGAAGATCTTGTACTTTTTCAATGTAACTATTAACATATACAGTATTTTTGATTTACTTGATTAATCTTATTTAAACCTAGCCTTGTGCTAGACAGTGCGTGGTCTGTTGAGAACCAAATCAAAAACCCAAAAGTGGTTTGTTTGTACCAAATTACTGTTTATATATATAATTTATAATATGATAGTACTACACTATTACTCAAAACTCCACGAAATAAATCCCATATTTTAATGGAGAATGTAAGGATTTTTAAAGCTTTGACATGTGCTTCCTGCATCGACCTTGCTGATTTAGTGTCCTCAACGGAATTTTCTGATGTGTGTCTGTCCATGGACTACTTCATTGGGCCCACATTTTATGTTCATTAATCCTTTGTATCACAATTAATAATTCTTCATATGATGCATAGTTTTACTCTATTACAATTAAAATGAAAATGAGGGTGTCAATATTATTTATTAATGGGTTTATGAAACAAGACTGCTAGTGGATTTATGATTAACGTTATCGATATTACAATTAAGAAAAGAAAACGATAGTCCTCAATTTGGAAATGAACTACATCTCAATGTCAATTAAACCATGTAGTATATATGTCAAATATGAATCCATTGTAGGGATACTTTAATTTTTTATTTAAAAACAATAACAATCACTCTTACTCTTTAATTAGGAATCATATGGATAATTTATAATGTGTCTTAGAACTTATTGCCTGGTCTACAACAACCGATGGTAATCGGTTTAGGGCATGTTTACTTCAGGTGAAAACAGTTGAACTGAACTGAACTGAACGAAAGGTTTTTTATGAAGGATTAATGAGTAGCAAAACAAAAGAAGAGTTGAGCTGAACTGAATTGATATTAAGCTGAACTAAACAGGTTCTTAATTCATTTTGTGGGATTATAATGAATGTGGATGTATATGATGCAAAGGTGGAACAAATAATGCAGTCTATATTATTATATGTGCTCTAATTGTTAAAAACATCAATTTAGCACTACCACATCATATTATTATCTGGAATCGCATTCTATAATTTTATGAGTGAATATAATGAATGGTAGAATATGAAATGAGTGAGCGATGAAGGAGACCAAATCTTCCTATCATTTTGGAAAATTTTGCTAGACATAGAAAAATTGATTTTTCAACCAAAATAAAAAAATAAAAAGAAGGCAACCATAAAAAGGCAAGCAAAAAATAAAGTGCGATCAAGGTTATGCTGTCGGGAGTTTCCAGCAATAGGCCAAACGCAATATGGAACATCCACCCTCTATCATTGGACATTTGGACCTTGTTTTTGGCTTCGTCTTTTTACTAATCTTTTTTATTCTTAAGTCAAATCATCTACATTAGTCTTCTTATTTACCTATGGAATATTCACCACTTCATTATTAGAAGAGTATATTTAAGTCTAATTATGATTAGGATGATGAATACGAGTATTTATTAATTCTTAATTTCCTAGTATTGTGGTTTTGACCATGTATAGTATACAAAATATATCTAATCATCGTAGTAAACGAGTAATATATATATTAATAAGTTAGAATAAATTTTAATTAAATCTAATGACTTCTTAACAATATAATATGAAGTCATAGTCCTCGAGGCATAGACTAGTTTATTGTATACAATTAATGAAAGTAGCAAGTTTGTGAGCCTCTTTAAGCATGTCATTGTCATTTTTCCATGAAAAAGGGAAGATAATATGACTAATATTTACGATTATGATTTGATCTATAGTATATATCATGGTGGAAATATTTGGCCAAAAAATCTCAAGAGTAAAATTCATGTCAAAATGAAAATTTTGGGTTTTTTTTTTTTTTTTTGTGTAAAATCTATAATTTTTGTCCATAAATTACCACAAGGCTGCAATTAAAATATCAAATTAAGGATTTGATTAATTTGATCAATTTAAACAATTGTAGAGAGGGCACTGCCATGGTGCTTTTATTAGAAGGTGATGGTGAGAGTGAGGTTGGGACTTGGGATAGATGTAGCCTACATGACATGATTTTGATTAATGTTTTGATTGCTATGGAGTTGACTTGTGGTTATGATTTACCCATATACATGGATTGGAAATACCTTATAATTATGGTGTACCTTTGTGGGGCTTATGATCTTATGAGATGTAGATGTATCATATTGAGAATGTTGTATGATGTATTCATGTACCACCTTGGTTGACAGAGCACGCATGTATCTTATGCTTGCTACTTGCTAGAGAAGTATGTATCTTTTTGTTTAATGTTGAACAATTTATGATAATTAGAATATATACGACGTATTTAGTTTATTAACATATATATTTAATTAATATATTTTGCATTATTAGATGTGTTTTATGACGATATTCAAAATATGTTTACACATACAAGCGGAATAATATATATGAAACCTAATTAGTTAATGAGTTTGTTGTGAACTTATGATCACTGTTAAGGGAATCCTCTCTAAGTGACTAAACATACATAGATTTCCTTTATTGTTAATTCAAAAATTCTATCACACAAAGTCAAATAAAGATATGTGAAACTACCACACGGCAACACCTTTAATTCGGCCATGTTTTTCATTAGGTTAATTAAAACAAGCATATATTGTTATATATAATTGTCAATCATCCAACATGTATGAAGTCAACTGCGCCCACAGTGGTAATCTGGTAAAGATTAGTGATTTGTGGCCTGATATTAGGTGTCATTTAGCTTTTGTTCGTTTCATGAAAAGAGGTTTTAAGTTTCATGATTAATGGTTTTTTTATCTTGCTTTAATGAAATTATTAAAAAAGCTTACCTTTACTTTCCCTCTCCATTGACCCCACTCCAACCTATACTGTATTAAGATGGTCTTGTCATATACAGTAATACACTATTTTTTTTATTTTTTTTTTAAAAAAGGCCGTATATATTGTATAGATATAAAAGTGAAATTTCAAGTTTATTACGGCTTGTGATGAAAATTTACAAAAAGGCAGCTAGCAAACGCTCCATACTATATAAGAAAGACTCCTAGCAGTTTCAAAATTAAATGATCACTAAAGCTTGTTTACTTTAACTGAACTGAACTGAAAGTTTTTTTATAAAGGATTAATGAATAGCAAAATAAATGAAGAGCTGAACTGGACTGAACTGAACTAAATTGAACGGAGCTGAATTGAATTGAACGAATTTTAAGCTGAAGTAAACAAGCCCTAACTTTACCTTGCACACCGGCCACATTACCACAAGTCCACAGTTATTTTTTCTCAAATGAAAAATGGCGGTAGATAAATACATGAAAAACACCGAGTACTATTAAGTTTTTTGTCGAAATCTCCTGCAATAATCTAGTTTGGCAAATAATTTAAAATGGAGAATTGTTGGTTACTATTTGATACCCAAAACACATAAAATATGTATATATACATTGAAAAAAAATACATGCTGACAAACAAGCAAATTAAAAGTTGATTATTCAAATTTAATCATATATATTTATGATCAACAATTGATGGTCTGTATAATAATCAAATCATCCATACATGAATTGACTAGTTTGAAAGTCATAAATGAAATAGGGACATGCATGAGAAAGAAACAAAACACAAGGAGTTAATAAAACAGCAAAATGGTATATGTAATTGACGAAAAGGCTTAATAAATAAACATGTGGAGATGAAGAAGGAAAAGGAGAAAAGGACTAGAGCCTAGAGGTTACTCAAAATTATGAGAGAGGGAAATAAATGAGGAATGCTTTGATTAAAGAAGTTAAGGTCTACAGGACACTTGTAATGCATCAGAGAATGATGAAAATATATAATGAGATAAAGAATCAATAATAATAATAATAATAATAATATGTAGCATATATATCACCTTATCAGTTTATCACCATTAGTCCATTACTACGCAATAGTCGCAATTGATGCTTTGAAAGGTCGTGGCCTACATGTTATACGCCCCACATACCATGCAAATAAACATCATATACGAAACTATCCTTTTTGTATTTTGATGAATCTCTCATTTGCATTCTCAGCACCTAGGATAACAATCATAACATATGGAAGTTTTTATTTCCTTGCTGATTGCAGAATACTTTTGTTTATTTAACATTTCATTCGATGGTGAAAAATTACGTTACAGTGAATAAAATAGTAATATAAATACAAGTTTTATTTTAAGATCAAGAATTAAATTAGCTAAACATTTTAAAATTAATGTTAAGTAAATATTGAAAATACGAAAGGCATAGTGTAAAAAAAATTCAAAATAAATTAAGGTAGTTAACTTTTTACTTGTAATGAGCAAAGCCTAATTCTTCTAGGCTTATTTGTAAGTCATTATTTAAGTTACCCTTATTATATTGGTTTCTTCTTAACTTTTTAGTCTTCAATTCAATGAAACAAACTCAAAATATCTATACAGTTCACTTTGTTTGAACTTATATAAAATTATTGTTAGTGTAAAATTATTAGCAGTGAAATTCTATGAATTTATTTTAAACACTCCGGCCTTTTTTTACTTGTTATATTTACTTTTTTTGCATATTTCAAGACGCAACTTATAAAATTAATATATCAAGTTTGATATAATAAAAAATTATAGAAATTATATTTTCAAAAAATATACATTGAGATTAATTAAACAAGATTCAAAGTTACAATATGAATACTGTATGGTGTCGAAAAACCCTAATATAACAAAAAAAAAAAAAACAGAGAGTAAATATAAATAAGATGAACATTATAATGCGGAGCAGTAGTACTATTCTTTTTGTTCTTTTAACTTTGTTAGACTTGGTTTTTACGCAATTTTCAATGCCCTATGTTTTAAAAAACATAAACTCTTGATAAAAGTATGAAAATCAAAATTTATATATAGATTATTCTAAAAATCTCATAATATTTTTGTAATAAAAGTTTTTTTTAAATGTATAAAGGTTGTAATTACTCTTTTCATGGAGTTTGTATTCCAAAGGTAACAAATTTAAAGGATGGAAGAGTAGTAAAAAAGAGATTGGAAAAGATTTATACAAGTATATGAGAGGGAGCAAGAGCAACCATGTTAATAATGTCAGGTTGGCGTGCCTATCAGAGTGAGTCTTCTTAGGAGAGAGAATACTCTGTTTAGTGTTTATGCGAAGAGATGAAAAGGTGAATGGGTTTCGGGTATGGGTATGGGTATGGGTATGGGTATGGGTATCTCTTAATTTCGCTTTTATCGTTCCTTTTCCCTTTCTCTCCAACCAACCATTTCTATTTATCACTTTTTTTCATAACCTGGCCTCTTTCTCGCCTTCTACTTTCCCACTTTCTTTCTTTCTTTCTTTTATTATTATATTATTATTTTTACTTGTTGAGACTCACATTTTATTAGTTCTAATCAAAATACTCCCAATTATATATATATATATAAATATATTAAAAAAAAAAAAAAACATTCTGAAACATAGCTTTTCGTGTAGCTTAGGTGGCTGACAAAAGCTTTAAAAATGAACAGCTCATTGTTGTGATTTTATGGTATGGAGAATTTTCCTCTATCTACATGATTTTTTGTTTCCCCTTTTGTTTTTGCTTTCCTTTAATTTAATTTAATTTTACAACTAATTTGTTTTATAAGCATTTGGTTTGATTAAAATGAGAGACATTGGAATTAGATTTGTTGTATATATGTTTTTGCTTTTAATGATCCATCTCATCTCATTAATTAAAAAATGGTAGTTAAAAATTAAAAGAAATTAGTTAACAGAAATCATAGCAAATTGGATGCATATGGGTTTCTCTCTCTCTATCACAATCAGAATCAGTAGGTAAGTAGTCAGTAATTAGACTACTAGTCTTACACCCTATGCTTCTCATCATTACTACTACTAAACTCATATTTCTTCGGGTTTTTTTTTTTTTTTTTTTTTCTGGGTATTAACTTTACTTTACTTTACTTTTGTTTCATATGGTGCTATTATTAAATCTGTGTACTCTGCATCTCCATTTGCTTTACTCCTTGAACACATATTTTTATGGGAAATCGTGTCCAATGAATATTCCCTCTCCAAATAAAATTCCAAAGCAAAACAAGGGGGGATTATGATTATATGTTATATGTATAGTATAGTATAGTATAGTATAGTATAGTTATAGTAGAAGGTTACAAGTTAAGTTTGGACATTGTTTGTGAAACAACTTTGTTGGTATTAGAGAGATTAGTATGCTCACATGTATAAAGTAAAGTGAGTTACTGATTTTATGTTTTGCAGGTTTTTATGTTTTGTTTCCAATACCCATACCCATACCCATACAACAACCGTAAAGTTAAAGGAGTTTTCCTAATTCTAGGGTTTTGTAGTTTTAATATCAATTAATTAATTTATAAATCACTGTACTTTTATAATTAAATAAATTTAAGGGGGTAATTAAAAGATTAATAAGGCGGTGAAGTTAGAAGAAGGCAAGTGGTGTGGTGTGGTGTGGTGTGGTGTGGTGTAGTGGGTATAATTGAGAGAAAAGAGAGAAGAGTGTTAGTGTTGGGTAGTAAAAATGTTTCCTTGGGTTTCCAAATTCACTGCACTCTGCTTCTCACTATGGAACCATTTTCACTAATTTTCTTCTTCATATACTTATTCTTTTCTTTACTCTTACTACTCTGTTCTCTTCTCTTTCTCTCTCTAACCCCTGTTTTCCTCTGCTGTTCTTGTTGTCAAAGATTTGGGTTTTTGAGGGTCTTTCATTTTAGGTAGTGGGTGTTGTTAAATTTGGTTTTGGTCGCTTTTATTATTGACAACTGAAGATGAAGTTTATGAAGCTTGGATCTAAGCTTGATTCATTTCAGAGTGATGGTGATAACATCAGGTTTGTTTTTTTTTTTTTACTCCTTTTATCTTTTCGTTGTTACTGTTTGATCAATTAACTCCATTATTACTGTAATTTGTGTTCTAAACATGTTTTTTGTTTTATTTTAATCTTTGAAAAATTTTCTGGCTTGTTTTTCACCACATAAGGCCAACCATTTCCGCACTTCTCAAACTATTTTCGCATTCTTCTCCCTCTCACGTGACCTCAAGTGAATAATGACAATTGTTCATGCGAGAGAGATGAGAGTGCAGAAATCAACACCCATCAAATAGGACCATTAATTCAATTTGGACCCAATGGATCTGGGTCGGATATGGATCCCTGTCTGAAAAACGGATTTGGATATGGATACCCAGATTCGACCCATTGTCATCGCTATGTGGTACCTCAATGTTTGATGTTATTACAAAAAAAAAAGTGATGATTTCAAGGTTTATAAACTGTGAAATTAAATGGTATGTTTGGGGTCACCCTAACAATTCATAGACTAAAGTTAGGCAGTTCTGAATAATATGACAATATTGTTTCCTACAGTGAGTAATTAAGTTGATTGTTCCTAGATTTGGAGCTTTACTCTGACATTTTGAGCTGGTTTCTTGATTTGTGGACCCTTTTACTTGTTCTTGTTGTTAGCTAATCAATGTGTGTTGATCAAAATGAGCTTCATTCAATGGTTTTAGCCCCCTTTGTCTTTTTTAAAGGCAATGTTATCATGGGCATTTTTAGGAATACCATGTTCTCCTACCTTAGCCTGAATAGTCTCCTTCTCTTCTTGCCTCAGTAGTCAGTAAGAAGGGAGGTCGTTCATGGATTATAACTTCTCTTCTAACCTCTAGGATTGTAGAGTAAAACATCCTGTTTTCGACGGACGGACCCTAAACATTAAGCAAAACTTTCTAGGATTGGACTAATCTACTAAAATGGCTGATTTTGGGATTGATTAATGGATATTAGCTTTTTTATCGGTAAAACTATGCACTTGCAAGAGAATATAGATAGTCAAAGATTTGTTCTTGATAAACAAATTTGGTGTCTTTTGTTGTTTAATCAGCCAGCTTTGTAATTGTGTTCAACAAGTAATGTGTAAAATTTATATTCTCACATTCTAATGCTGGTTTGCTAAGTGCTTGTTTCACTGCAATTTTCCAAGTCAGCTTGTCTTAATGAAGAATTTTGATTATAGATATTTTAAAAAAATTTATATCATCAACGCTTAACCTCGAGTATCAATACTTCAGGTACGTGGCAACCGAGCTGTCAACTGATATTGTTGTCAATGTTGGGGATGTCAAGTTTTATCTTCACAAGGTATGGGAATCTCACTTGTTTTGCTCTAGTCAAATCTCATATTACATACTACAATATTGCCTCCTTACCAGACTCTCTTAGTCTCCTTTCTTCTAACCTCTTCATGGTGCTTCTGAATTCATCTTAGTTAATCCAGAAGGCGATTACGAATGTAAAGTTGTTTCCTATTGCTATGCTCATATGTTGTGGACATTTTTATTTTCAGTTTCCTCTTTTGTCAAAGAGTGCTCGTTTGCAAAAGTTTGTTGCTATGGCCAATCAAGAAAGTCAAGATGAAATATTCATTCAGGATATCCCTGGTGGACCCGCTGCCTTTGAGATATGTGTGAAGTACTGCTACGGCATGACTGTTACATTGAACGCCTACAATGTAGTTGCAGCTCGATGTGCTGCTGAATATTTAGAAATGTATGAAACAGTAGAGAAAGGGAATCTCATATACAAAATTGATGTCTTCCTCAATTCTAGTATCTTCCGAGGTTGGAAAGACTCTATCATTGTTCTGCAATCAACCAAGTCACTCCTTCCATGGTCTGAGGAGCTGAAAGTTGTTAGCCACTGTCTTGACGCAATAGCTTCTAAAGCATCGATCGACACTTCCAAAGTGGAGTGGTCTTACACTTATAACAGGAAGAGAAATTCATCAGAGAATGGAGGGGAACAGTTGTATAATGGGGTGAGGAAACAACTCGCAGTTCCAAAGGATTGGTGGGTTGAAGACTTGTCAGATCTTGACATGGATCTATATAAGCGTGTGATTACAACCATTAAGACAAAAGGAAGGGTTCCAAGTGAAATTGTTGGTGAGGCTTTGAAAACTTATGCATTGAGAAAGTTGCCTGGTTTCAATAAGGGTATGGTTCAAGGTGGTGATTTACAGAAGAATCAATCATTAGTTGAGAACATAGTGCGACTTCTTCCAAGGGAGAAAGGCAGTGTTTCTTCTAGTTTCATGCTTCGGTTGCTGAGAGCATCAATGTCTTTAGGTTGTGGGGAAATGGTCAAGACAGAGTTGCTGAGAAGAATTGGCTTGCAATTGGATGAAGCATCAGTAGCAGATTTGTTGATTCGAGCTCCACCTGATGAAACAACTGTTTATGATGTTGATTTGGTGGAGAGTCTGGTTAGAGAGTTTGTGATGCAGGAAAATAATGTTCAGAATAATTCTCATGCTGATATAGATTTTCAGGAGCTCAAAAGGCCTGTTGTCATTTCAGATGCTTCCAAGGGCATGGTTGCTAAGCTTGTTGATGGTTATCTTTCTGAAGTTTCACGAGATCCAAATTTTCCGCTGTCTAAATTCATCAGTATCTCAGAGCTTGTTTCAGGTTTTCCAAGACAATCGCATGATGGGATCTATCGTGCCATTGACATGTACTTAAAGGTAACATTAGTTTGCTAATTTCTCAAAAACCCTTCAAAATTTCATTCATGTTCAACTAATTCAGCAACAGCTCCTGATAATCAACTCTCCATTTTGGTGCTCTCTGTAATCATATACTAAACAAACTACCAGCATGCTTGTATAGTTTTTTGTCAACAATTGTTGCATTTTGTTTAGAGAGACTATAATCCATTGATGCCCTTATAATAAGACTCATTTGGATTTCAATTTGCTGCAGGAACATCCTGGTATTAGTAAGAGTGAGAGAAAGAAGATATGCAAACTAATGGATTGCAGAAAGCTATCAGTGGAAGCCTGTGCGCATGCAGTGCAAAACGAACGCCTCCCCTTGCGAGTGGTTGTTCAGGTGCTTTTCTTTGAGCAAGCCCGAGCCACAAACACATCATCATCCCCAGGATGTAGGACACCTGATTTGCAACGCCCTACCCGAGCGTCACTCCCAGGTGGGTCCCATGGGAGCTCGAGGTCTGCAACCACAAACACTGAGGATGACTGGGATGGAGTCCCAACAACAGAGGAGCTGAAGGCTCTAAAAGGTGAAATAGCAAACCTTAGAACAGGAGGTGGTGAAGGGACCAGTGCCAGTGGTGATGGTCCTAAAAGTGATGCTGAGAAAGCTGCTGCGAATAAGGTCAGAGGCTTGCTCATGTCAAAGAGGCTGTTCTCTAAGCTCTGGTCCAGCAAAGAGAAAGATGGTGAGAACAGTAGCTCGGATACTTCTGAGAGTCCTGCATCAACAAATAATGCTGAGGAAATTAGATCTACCCCTAACAGAAATAGGAGGCATTCGTAGTCGTAATCCTTTTCTTTTATTTTTCTTTTTATATATGGTTTATGTTCGACAGAATAACGTGCAATTTCGTGTAAAATCAGATCACTTTTTATTTCCTATGTAGGACTAGGTAGTTCGACTGACAACATTTTAGCTCACCATGCACTAAACCAACGAGCCGAAAGTGTTGAGGATGTTCCTCGGGCTCATTGTTGAAAAATCTAGCCTCCATGCAATTGTCTGCGAGAGCGGAGTTTAGGTAATATGTCAGTTTTAGGTTCTAACACATAAGATTTTCCCTATATATGAAAGCGGAAATGTACTCCCGTTTTTACCAGTATATATGGAGTATTTTGTTGAGTGCATAACATCTGTGGTCGGGCATCTTTGTAGCGGAATGCCAGAAACTGGAGTGTTGTGTATCAAAATTGTTGCTGATAGAAGTATTTTACTCAATAACAGGGTTAGTGTACAGGCTAACTGGTTAAACCTTGTAATAGACTGGCAGACTAGCCATTGTGACTTGTGAGACTAGATTTTGACGACACAAAGCAACCATTAACGTTATACATATAAGTTAGGAAATTTTCTTGGTACAACCAGTTGTACTATGACTTTCGTACGAAAAAAAAGTTGAAGATGGGAGACTTTCTGTTTTGAGGTAAAAGTTAGATAAGCATTTTATTAGAAATCAGAGTCCCCAAATTTATGATGCTTTTGGACAGGAGTTCGTACAAGCTAGTTCCGAACTACCACAAATGTCCCTTCTTGCCACCAAATGGGCTATCATAACATGAGAAATAACAAAGACGTGAAATAACCTCGCCAAGCTACTTGTCATTCTTGTCAACCACCCAAACCACACCTAGCAGCATCACCTTCAACCCAAAACTTCTGCTCATTTATTCTTCTCACAACTTGTAACGCCAACCTCACAGCTGCAGCTTCTGCAGGGTCGTCCCAACGTGCCTTGATCATTCCTGGCCACCACAGCCATTTCCACATAAGATGAGGTGACATGAGCATCTACATTCAGCTTGTTCAAGGAAAACACTATTCGAAGAATTTGATGTAAAAATCAGTCCAAAATACTATGAATGAAAATTACTTAGATTATGAAGATCAACCTGGCTTCTCAACTGTCTATTGTCAAAGCATCATAGCTGTTGAAAGATGGGCAAAAATTCTACTGTAATCTTTATATACCCTTCACACTAGTTAGTTGTTAATTGTCCAAATCAAATTGTAGGGTAGAAAAATCAAGTGGGTTGAACTCGCGTGTTTAATGAGTCTTATACCAGATAAAAGGTGGGCCATAGTATCATCTTTATTATCTGAGGCCCAACCCAACTTGAAAACTCTTTTTCAAAGTGCACCAAAAACTCAGGGAAGCCCAATATAAATACCCTTGGTGGGCTACCAAATCAAAGGAATGGAGCCATAAGGCCCACAAGACTTTTAACTTCCCATGGTAATCAATTTGTTTCATTAGTGGGAGGGAAATGGGAATGATATGTGTTATGTACTCATACACACTTCACAAAGATCCAAAGCTTGTCTCTCCTCCATCATTTCTCAAGTTCTTTTACTCGGTACAAATCAACGAGAAGAAAGGGCAAAGAACGAATGCAATCCTTAATTATAATTATGATCAATTGAACCAACTTAGGTTTATTATGTGTTACACACTTTGGCCATCTAAAATTTTTATGTACTCTTTTTTGTTGACTTGGAACAATTTAGACTGTGTTTATATTGGATAATTTTTTTGATAAGAGCATCCCCCGAAAGCCACAAATTGGATGATACTAATAGATTTCGAAAGAAAATTATGAAATTAGAAGAGAAGCTATTACAAACTCAACTATATATAGCTCACTCTCTTTAATTTGAGGGAGTATTTATTTAGTACAAAATAGAAAATGTTGTTTAAAGATGATTACTCTTACTACTTCATAACCTAAAAATAAAAATCATTATCACGTCATCTCATACGTCTGCAAATGATTCCACATTATAACTATAAGAACATGTATATTAAATAGTTAACCAGGAATGAAAGGCCAAAATATTGGGCGTGGGAAAAATCATCATCATTTTGTCTTCAACTAAGCATTTAAAATCTATTAAGTAAGCACCTGGCAAATTATCATCCTTAACCTTAAAATTCAACTGATTTGATGAAAGCACATCCAGTTAATAGTACATGTTAATAATACAAAAAACAATGGTACAACAAATTAGAGTGCGATTAGACCACTATTATTAATTATGAGCAATATGACACTTACCAACTTAATATAACTCAATATAGCTGATAATTGATGTTCAAATCTTACCAATTAAAGATTAATTATAATTAGTACGTAGGAGGTCTGAAATTTGAGATATAATAGTATAGGCCAGGGTTACCAACCATTGTATTTATATAATTGAAGAAAGCACTAATAATTGTTGATTAATTACTTTTATTTAGCGGAGACAATGCAATTAAGTTAATGGTCCCTTTTGGATGTATCTTTAATAATTTGTATTTTGGTTTCATTCATGTCTGATAATGAGATTTCAACTTTAATCACAAAGCACCATTAAGTGCAAAGTTACTTGTCCTTTTGCAAATCATATATACTCTCACTTCTACCTTTCATAACTTCCGAGTGGAGCTCTTCAATCATTATCCACCACCTTAATATCAATATATAATATACTACTCCTAATTACTTCTTCACACCATATATATGTTATGTTTTTTTTTTAACCTTTGTTAACATTACTACTTTTAGTTTTAATAATTACGACTTTTTTTATTAAAAAAAAAATTCTTCTCGTGTACGTATTTATTATATTAGTATCTATTCTAGCTATATATATTGTCTTGTACTATCTATCTCATACCCCACATTATTTATTGACGTCAATGAAGCAGGAACCATGTATTACACTATTACCTTTTAATTCCTTTTATTTTCAACTATGAGACTTGCATGAACTCTTCAATTTAATTTTCAACTTTTTTAAAGTGATTTTGCAAATATTAAGAAACAATAATGGTAGTAATTACTTTACATACTTATTTTAGAAAATAAATCATAATCTTTAATTTTGAAAAATTGATTATGTAACCGTTATGTATTACTCAATTGGTTGTTATATATATATATATATATATATATATATGTGTGTGTGTGTGTGTGTGTCAAATAAGGACATTATTGTGATTACATACGTATGAGAGCCTTTGAACATGGTGAGCTTATATATGGTACGTCCTCTGTGTTCCTATACTCATCTAAAGCTTGCATATATCTTAGCTTGAATTTTTACAGTGCAACATATGCATGCATGGTTTCCCCGCACCATATGAAGGGGTGTAATAGAGGTATGTTAGCTGTATGGTATTATTGTAATTACATATGTAGGATATGCATGTAACACGTACTTGATACACATTATCTTCACAAGTTGTAACTTGTAAGGTTTGGCTTTGTAAGTATGTAAAATTTACAAGCTTTATCTGTCAAGCATATAACATGGGCGCGCGCCATGCTATGCCTCTGCAAATGATATTGATTGATGTTGTATTTGTTAAGTCCATCATCTATTGAAAGTTGGTTCAGATGGGATCTAAGTTGCAAGGAGTCGGAAATGAACATAGATATAGAGACTACTAGCTAGAAACGACAATTTTAAAAAATAATGTTAATACTCAACTATAACATGAAGTATAAGATAGATCCAACCAGATAATTCAGGTGTTGACACGTACGGCTATCCATATGAATTAGATGTAGGACCGTTAAAACTTGTCTGAAGTCAGCATGTATGTATGTATGTATGTATGTATGTATACTTAGCTTGGTTGGTAATAACCTGCATATATGTGAGAAATTAATTAACGTGTGTCATCGACAGTACAGATTCAACACTTGGCAGAACCCACTGAAAACATTATAATTTGGTATTGATGCCAAACAAATATAATGTCAGCTTTGCAAACATGGATGAAGAATGTGGTGGCCTGAAAAATCAGAGGTAGAAAGATGAGTTGGTGGCCTGATGAAATAGAAGTATCAAGTGTAGAGCACCCAAAAGACTTGATTGAAATGGGTAGGGTTGATTATATTGCTACTGAACACTAAGCAATTAATTAATTTAGCATCGCAGGGTTTCTAAGGTACGTGTGGAAAATGTGGGGTCCATAACAAGTAACCCTGACTCACTAATCCAAAATCAACTTATAATGTGTAGGACCAAAAGTTACTATCAACAACATACATTAACTAAATTGACTCTCTAATGTACATATTATATTAATATGATTATAATTTATAATTACACTTCCATTTCGTTCCCTCTTTGTCTTATGTATGATTCATATGATCCCACCCATTATATTATTTTAGATTTTTAACACTTGTGTCGTGCTATTGTCAAATTGTGACATGGACAATACATGCATGATGCATCATATGCATGCACACCTTATAACATGTATTTATTTATTCATTTAACAATTTAGAGTCTGTTTACTTTAGCTTAAAATTAGTTTACTTCAGTTCATCTACGTTTAGTTTAGTTTAGTTTATTTCAGTTCAGTTTAACTCTTCTTTTATTTTGCTACTCATTAATCCTTCATTAAAAACTTTCAATTCAATTCAGATGAAGTAAACACTAAACAGTAAACATGCCCTCAGTGCTTTAATTTATTACTCCATGCATAAACTATACTTCCTACTATCTGATATGCTAATCTGGCCGACTTCTTATAAATTACACATTCCACTATAATTATATGATTATATCCTACTTTATGGCTTCCCTTCAATTCCCTAATTCATATCTTACTGGTGTTGACATTAATTAATTAGTGATATATTATAATATTAAAGTATCGTTTTCCCACTAATATTGATCATATAACCAACATTTCTTATTTTCTTTCCTTAATTGGCTACAACAAACAAGTACGGAATGTCACTGTTTATTAGCTCTGTTCCTTGTGATATTGTGGTTAAAAACCTACAAAAAGTAACATTTTAGGCCCATATTTTAATTTTCAAGACCTTAAAACCATGAAAAAGCGTGAACTTTCAAGGATTTTTTGGGACTCTGTCTCGTTTTCTGTTCGAATTCTATCTATTTACTTTCGGTTATAAAATTGGGGGACGTCCACATAAGATTTTAGCCTTTAAAAACATGTTATGTTCACTCTTTTGAGTATTTTCAAAAAGGATATACTGGATTTTTTTCCTCTTTGGGGACCAGCTGTTTTAGGGCCTTTTTTTTTACCAGAGTGTACTGTGTAAAATTTTTGGATTTTTTTCCCATGACATCAATACCTCCAAAAACTGTGAATTATAGTCTTTATCTTCAGCTTTTGGATGAGTCGTCCCGGGCTCCGTCTTGTTACCGCCGTATTTTTTTTTACCAAGTGTTATGGGTGATTACAAGACTCCCCCACGATCGGTTTCGGCCTACAAAAATTTGTTATCATCTCTCTTTAACATATATTCTGAAAGAAGAGAGCAATAGTTTCACGCTCTAGAGATCTTCTTCTGGTCTTTTGAGCCCTAATCAATTGCTCAGGGTTCCTTATTTGACCATAGGAGCATTGTGTAAGGTTTTTGATTTTTTTTTTTCGGACCCCGGAACCTCTGAAAACTGTGAATTATACTCTTCTTTTTAAGCTTCCGAAGGGCTGTCCAAAGCCCTGTCGTGTTTTTGTTCTATTTATTTTACCACGTATTATAGGTGACTACAAGACTCTTCACCATCGTTTTTCGCCCAAAAAAACTTGTTATCATTTTTCTTTTGATGATATTTCAGAAAAATGAAGCAATAGTCTTTTTCGCTTGCCCGGGTGCTTCTTATGGCCTTTTGAAACCCAATTAGTTGGGCAGAGTTTCTATTTTGACCATAGGGACACCGTGTAAATTTTTTTTAAAAGAATTTCAGGACCTCAGAATCTCTAAAAACTATGTATTATAGTCTTTATTTTCGGCTTTTGGAAGGCTGTTACGGGATCCGCCTTGTTTTCCCCTTGTTTTTGTACATGCTATAGGTGAACACAAGACTACCCGCAATCGATTTTGGTTTGTAAACTTGTTATCATCCCTCTTTTTGAAATATTTCAGAAGAAGGGAATAATAGTCATTTTTGCGATCCCCATACCTTCTTATGACCTTTTGAACCCCGATTAGCTATTACGAATTCCTAGTTTTACCATAGTCTCACCATGGAAAAAGTTTGGAATTTTTTTTCTAGACCCCAAAACCTCTGAAAATTGTGAATTATATCCTTCTTTACTACCTTTCGGGGAGCTGTTCGGGGCTTCGTTTTATTTCCACCCTATTTTCTAATTAAATGTTTTGCATGACCATAATACTCCCTGTTGTTGCTAATGCAATGAGGTGGGGTAGGGACTGTGAGGATTTCGCTGACGTAAACTGGATGCGTGAATGGACTGGTTGCCTGTTGACGTACCCTCCAAGTACCTGCAAAAAAGGGACAATAATCTTCGTAGGATTATTTCCCCCTCCGATGCTTAAGTAAGTATTTATAGGAGAGTAAGTGAACAATTATCAGCAAGTAAACAATTCTAGAGAGAAGTTTTCCCTTTTTAGTAAGTGTTTTTGTCTTAATCTTGAGTGTACTTTTTATCAGATTTTTGTGGACTATTTATAGCCCCAAGTACAAATTCTTACCCAATGAGATCGCGACACTTGTCATCGTCTCTTTAATTACCTTCCTTCATTTGCCTAATGGGCTTTTTGCAGCAAGCTTTTAAGGCCCCATGGTTTGTTTTAGCTCTTTTTCCATTGGGGAATAAGGGCTTGACATGTGGCAAATGTAGGATTACATATGGACCAGTTAGAAGATAACACGTGGCAGTGTGGGGCCCACTCAAGGCGAACTCATCACTGCCACGTGGCAATTCCATGCTGGCATTTAAGGACTCGTGGTCCAATTGTGGGATGACACGTGGCCGTGTAGGGTCCACTCATGGCAGACTCATCACTGCCACGCGGCAATCCCATGTCATCATCTTGTAACAGAAATAGGGACACGTGGTCTACTCAGAGGCTGACACGTGGCAGCTGACTTGTCAGACCACATCACTCCCCATAATCGATTTTGGCTTATAAAGACTTGTTATTATCGCTATTTTAGAGATTTATAGGAAGAAGGGAACAAAAATCTTTATTTTATTCTCCTGGGACCTTCTTCTGACCTTTTGAATCTATATTAGTTATTCAAGATTCCTATTTTGGCCGTAGGGGTAAAATGTAAAGTTTTTAAAATTTTTTTCAACACTCTGAAACCTTTGAAAACTGTGAAGTACAACCTTTGTTTTCAGCTTGTAGAGGGACTTCTTAGGTTCTAACTTGTTTCCGCCTTGATTTTTTTCCCATGTGTTTTGCTTGACCACAAAACTCTACACAATCGGTTTCGGCCTCTAAAAACTTATTAAAATTACGATACCTTGATCAGCCTCACTATTCCGGCACCTTTTGGAGACCTTTTCGATGACCCTCATTTGCCTCAAGGGGCATTTCTATCAAATGTAGTCTTTGGCAATCCGGATGCCCCATGCCTTGTTTTAACTAATTTAATATTCTTGCTCGACTTGTTTTAGGATAAACAACCTCTTTTAACACTATGTAGTATTAATTTGAAAGCCATGCATGATATTTGAGCTTTGTGAAGTTGTGAATTGAGCAAGCAATATAGTGCGCGATTATAAATTTATAAGTCATTTAGTGACCGTCTTACAACTAGACCATACTCAAAGCATATCTTAGCGCACAAAGCAAAAGTAGAACGTTGTATGTTTTTACCTATGAAGTTGTGCTCTCCATGATAAAAAGTTCAGGTGTTTGAATCACATTCATCCCTCCTTTTTTATTGAAATATTGTTTATGACATCTGATATGGTGGGGCTCAAACTACACTTAAATTTCAAGCCCAATAAGCTTTCAATTAATGAGGCGTGATAAAGTAAATATATTTTTATAAACCTTAACCGCCCACCTAAGCTTTTGGTTGAGTTGATATTTTAATGTTCGGACACATTTTACTAGAATTATTAAGCTAAGACCATCTCAACCAATACTTGTGCTACATTTAACGATCAAGTATTGGTATATAAAAATTATATATTTCACGATACAGATGAAGACACGTAAATAAACGATAAATAAATATCACTGGTAAAACTACCAACGGTTTTTTATGTAGAGATAAGATTTTCACACCCACGTTGAGTTGTGAGGTCGTTATCAATGGCATGGTTTCACACTCTTGTATATGATGATTGAGAAACATCTTGTATATGATGATTGAGAAACATAATGGATAACGATATGATATGGTGTGAGCCAAAGTATAGTTAATTTACTTCCGAAAACAAACTACAAACAGAGAACTCAAAAACAATGACATAAATACGTGAAGTGGACTTGTATTGGTAATGTTGGGTTTCGTAGATAAAATTTACCATCAAATAAATTGTGTCCTTATTAAAAGGAAATGCACAAATAAAGAAAGAAAATAATTGAAAAGGAAGACCCCACAAAAAGGACATATATAAATCATATATGCTTTTTGTGTGCACAAATGCCTTGAGCTATTGCTATCCTTTACCTTCTTTCTGATTAGCGACACTAAAAGGCTTCAAAAAAAAAAAAAAAAAAAAAACCAAATTGTGCTCCATAATATATCACTTTCTACTCTAAAGATGAATAATAATAAATAAATTCGCATCATATGATCATATCACATTATTTTCCCCTTAACTTATATTGTGACGAACAAGAACAATATCCACGCACAACTAATAAAGAGTTTATTATGATAAAATAGCTGTAAATACAGTGTATTTGGAATTTGGATATTCCTTTCTTTTCTATTGGAAAAAATATAGAATAAAATAATTCTAAGATCTTCTCATTGATATACTTGCCCTCCTTAAATTTCTCATCGTATATATTTCACACTTCTCCAAAGGGAATAGAAAACCCAACAAGGGATATTCATAGCACATGATGTTGCATCTCCATGCCACTTTGCTTTCACCACTTTAGAATGAATATAAGCAATGGCTATGATCAAAACATGAGTCTTAACCCATGTTCGTTATACATCATTTCAGTCCAACATTGATAAATTATTGCCGTATAAAGAGAACATGAATCTTAACCCATGTTCGTTAAACATCATTATATTAGTCCTGATAACTTATTACCGTATAAGGAGTAGTTTATTAAGGGTCAGAACTATTTGTTTGTTATTGTCTAGAATATGCGGTGGCATTTTCAAAAAATTTCAACATGGATAAGAATGCAAGATTAAAGTCTCAAAATAAAAAACCAAACAAATTACCAATGACAATTCTACAAGCCATAGTCATTCCATTTGATAAGTAAGATTAATTGTTATTCTCATCTCCAATATAACAAAATGGGAGGATATTAGGTATATAGTGACATTATAAGCATAGTGCTTGGAAAAGGAAACAAAGGAATAAAAAGGAAAGGCAAGATTAGATGCTAATAAGTTAGGGGACTTTGGATGGAAGAAAAGAAAAGATCTTAAAAAACCACTTCTAAAGTTCCATTTACATACAAGACAAACACAAATTTAAAAGAGGAAATTTTTTTAATTAACCCCACATCCACATAGCTTAAACTATCTATTTCCCCTTTTACTTTGTCCCCCATTTTACATTTATCATCACCTATCAAAATCGTCACAAACCTAAAATTTAAACTACTCATTAATATTAGTTCACAAAATCAGCAAATATTTTTTTCCTTTATTTATTTATTATAATTATTATTAATTTAGAACTTAGTTAGAAAAGAAAGAAGTAACTAACTAAATCAACTAGTAAGTAGACTGATCTAAACTAATGTTAATCTAAAACTCACGAGGATCAACAAAGATAGAGTGACCAGGTGGTGACTTAGTCCAGTCACCCACAGTACCGTCACTGTAGTCTTCCCCAAGTCTTTTGATGCACCACAAATCTTCGTCGCATGATAGCTTTTTCCAATGTGGGACCCCTAACTTAAGCGGATCTCTGTTTGCTAACTCTGTTGCCACTACACTACACCCCTTATTTTGGGCCAAGTTATGAGCATATCCACACAACGCCTTTACATACTTTTCTTTTTCTGGGCCTTCACCTCCAAGCCCATACAAAAAATGCAGCCCAAATGGCTTGAACACCTCCGGAAATGACGGTATCTTTAAAAATGGTAAAGCCCGGTCCACTATCCTACTTGTCTTCGCCAACCCCTTACCCACGCGCGATGCACCGCGTACTTCCAACCTCCATACCTCACTACAATTCCACACGCTTAATATGGCCCACGACTCCGGTAGGTTGGACAAGAAAGCCTCCGCACCGGGCCATGAGACCGTACTATATCCACGTGGCAAGGCGACAAAAGTACCGAGGCTTAGACGGTTGTTGAGCACTGACTCTATGTCCCGTGGGAAGAACTCGGTGGTGGAAAATTTACTACGGTAGAGTTTCTCAGCGTCAGAAGGTGGGACCCAAAAGATGTTGACCCGGTTTGAGACGTTGACCCGGTGTTCAAATACGGGTTGGACTAATATAGAAGGTGTACGAAATTTGGAATAACCACACTTGTGGGTGAATAAAGAAATAGATGGTTCGTTTTCACTTTCCGTGGCTAAGTACGAGTATTCCGCACCGTTTTGACTGAACCATTCCTCCACTTTATTAACCAACTTCAACGCTATTCCCATTCGCCTGCTCACAAAAACAAACCCCCCACAATTAGTTTGCAATCATTATATTTACTTACATAATTTTGTGACTAATTAAAAGTTATTAATGATAATATATTAAAAAAAAAAAATATATATATATATATATATATACATACACACCTGTGAGAAGGGGAGACACGAAGGCCTAAAATGTAGGCGAGTTTAGTGAAGACGGGGAGAGGAGAAGGGGTATTATTGGAAGGTCTAGGAAACTTTTGACCGCAAGTAACAGTTTTAATGCATCCTCTTATCATTCCTACTATTTCTGTTTTTTGTTTTCCTTGTTCATCTTCTTCCACTACTTCTGCTACCTGCACTTAAAATTTTCCATTTATTAAACGTAACAGTCAAATACTATAATTACAGTACTAGTACTGTATTCATAATATGATAATGGGAATGAGATTCTAAAATGTGGACCATTTTGTACAAGAAAAAAAAAAAAAAAAAAAAAAAAAAATCACGAAAAATAAAAACATTTTCACATTACACTAAACAGTAGACACTACCAAAAACCCATTCAAAGGTTGTGATAGCGATAGTAACTGAAAGCATAACATTAAGTAACATAGTAAAGTAGTATCATTCGTTATACATGTGATCATACGATATTACCATATATCATATCATGCGGCAAATGAAATAGTAATATAATTAGTGCAAAAAAAAAAGGGAAGTTAATTATGTTTAGTAGTTGAAATGAAACGGCTGAAGTAGTAGTAGGTTCACGAGAAACTCAACCTTATTACCTACATACAATGAACCAAAAGCAAACAAAAAAAAAAAGAAAGATGGAGTATTAAGGATTAAATTACCAGCATAAGAAAAGCAGGGGAATGGCGTATGCGGCAAAGTGGGTCCCCTAAAAGATCAGTGAAGATAGAAATTTTAGAGTTTGGACCAACTTCACACCTTCTCTCTACTTGCTCTACATCTTTACTATCTTTCTCTTTTTCAAACTCTCTTACTATTATTACTCTCTTCAACTCCATTTTTCTTTTCTTTTTTTTTTTTTGCAATTTACTGTGCGAAAGATGGGATGATACACAAGTTTGAGTTAGGTGTACATGTATTTATATACAAACTGCAAAGTATAGTTTGCAGCTTTTTCGAGGAGAAGCCGCTACTATGACACACATACACAAAAACAAAAAGAATTTGAGATGAGATGAAAGAAAGAAAGAGATATGTTTAGAGTCTCAAACTTACTAATTCCATAACGTGATTTCTAAGCAACCTCCCCCTATATATATATATATATATATATTTTTAATAGGAGAATAGGGGAGTAATAGAACAGAGCTACCAATTTTGTTTTCTTTGATTTTGAATAAAATAATTTATATAACATGTAATACTCGAATGTTCAATAAGTTTTCTGGTTTTGTTTTTCCTCATATATAGGGGTGGAAACTGGAAAGGGAAGAAAAGCCTTTAAGCTTCTATTTTAAATTCAGATTTTTTTGTTGTTGTTGTTGTTGAGAATTTTAAATGTTTAAAAAAAAATGGAAGGTGGATGGGTTTGTGTAGTTTCAGTTCATTTGCTGAGGAAGAATAACCAAGTGCTTCTTTTGGTTTTCCGCTCTTTAAATACAGCCTTCTCTCTATCTCCCTTTTTTTTTCTTTTTTTCTTTCTTTAAAAAAAAAAAATAGGAAAAATAAATTAAGTTACTCACGAAATTCTCAATCCGGAATCTCCCATCTTTTCCTCCTTTTCGTTTCCTTTTATTTTGATACGGAGTAATTTAATTACTCTTAGGCAACTTATTTTTTGCAACTCTTTATAATTGAAAAAAAAAAACTGAATATAATATATTGACTCAAATAAGTAACGGAATAAAGTATATTGGACTGAATTAAACTGAAAATGATGTTACAAGTATAGGGCCTAAAAATTACTTAATCTAGCAATTCCCATAAATTGTTACCAATCAAATTATTGCATAAGCCCTAAGAATACAATATTCATTTATTTTAGTTATATCGTCCATGACTTTATATTTCCGTTATTCGGTGAACAAAGGTGACTGAATGAAAAATACCTTATATAAACTATAAAGCGATCCGTACAGGATTATTAAGTTGGAGTGTGTAACTTCAGCCGTTAGTAGTTTCAATTATATTTGTCCGTTTAAAATTCTTTAACTACTACGGAGTACTAAATATTATACTTCGTACATGTATTAGCTAGAGAATTTAACATCCGAATGGCTGATTTAGAATAAATTTAGTTTACCTCATAAACAAAATTAATAGAAAGGAGAGAATAAATTAAGTTTTAAATTTTTAAATGATGAGAATATAATTTAATAGTCCACATTACAAATTTACAAGAGTTGGAATAGGAGTAGTAATAATTACAATTAATTTCAATGGCATATACGTAGTTGCTCGCAATAAATAAATAATCATGAGAAAATGAAATGGCGGCTAAATTGCTGCTGCTGTATTTATCTATTCTCTCTTTTTCTTCCTCTTAAAATTTCTATTTTCTTTTAAATTTCCTTGTTTCATTTTAATCATTAATTGCTGCGTAAATGAGCGTTGCCATTATGACCCCATTTGTAATGATTACCATTCCTAACCACAATTGATTGTCATCATATTTTTCTTAACCATCAGAAGAAGGATTCGTTATGGTGTATCAATTTGTAAATTTATTTGCTCCCAATTTTATTTCTTATTCTCATTTTTGAGCCAAAATTTGTGTTTTTTAACACTAAGCAAGTTCAATAAGGTCATGTTCTTTTAGGATGAGCTGAGGTGATTATGACGAATGTGAATTGAATTTAACTAAAGAGTACTACATAATTCTAATTAAAATAGATATAAGCCACAATCACATTAAAAGTTAGAAAAATTGCATTAAAATTGATGGAGCTGATCAAGAATAAAGACATGTCTACTTCAGCTGAAAACAGTTAAACTGAACTGAAAGTTTTTTTATGAAGGATTAATGAATAGTAATATAAGAGAAGAACTGAACTGAAGTGATTTTAACCTGAATTAACGGGCCCTAAGTTGAAAATAAAAAGACCTAAATTAATTATGGAGTATTTAGATAACAATAAAGTGAAGAATAAATGTAATAGGAAATACAAAAATAAAATAAAATAATTATCATGACAACAAATACATATAGATCAAGATATCAGACCAACCCATAAGATATAATCATATGATCTATTCACCTTAAACAAAAATGTTAACAGTTAAAATAATATGGGCCATTTGATAAGTAGAAATAAGGTTTAAAATTTTCAATAAGCTTTTATCAAGTTAAAGTGTTAAAGGAGTTCAAAAGGTTTAATAAGTTTAATTACAATAAGATGTCATAACTCATACGGTGAATAATAGAGCTTAAGGGCCTATTTATTTTAGCTGAAAACAATTGAGCTGAACTGAAAGTTTTTTTTATGAAGGATTAATGAATAGCAAAATAAAAGAAGAGTTGAACCGAGCTGAGCCGAACTGAACTGAACTGATTTTAAGCTGAAGTAAACAAGCCCTAAGTGCATAGTTATGGAATTTTTTATGACAGGTGATGCTTTGTAAAATTAGAATTAAGGTGAAATCCTCTATTCCATTAAATTATGATTGTCTAAGAGCTATGTATAGTATTGCGCCAAATTACATATCATCAAAACTATAGAATATTTTACATTTATTTTAAAACAATAAATAATTATAGCAATGACAATTTCATGATTATAAATCATGGAAATTTCTAAGACCTAAATTTCTAGAGTTTTGATGTTTCGGAAACTCGGAAACACTCAATAAACTAACTTTTCGAAATCGGATACGTTTCCCGCATAAGTAAAATTTACATGATGTCGAAACGTTTCAAAAATTTTGTAACATACATACAAGAATTTATTAACGACTTCGAGTTGATCACCCTATTTATGGTCCTCTCATGACCCAACTCACGTGCCTAAATTACATTTATTTTTTCGAATTCTTACGAAAACCTAGAAGAAAGGTATTTCTTGCTCTCCCAATATCATATTATTGAATTTTTAACCGATTTCAATAGCATATGCGGAACATTTTAATTTTTTTGGCAAATATTTTCGAACCCTGCCTAAAAAGATGCTTATGACCCTTTTTTGATCATAGGGGAGCATTGTAAAATTTTTGGCAATTCTTTTATCGGAACCCCAAAATACTCAAAAAATATGAATATAATTATTGTCTTCACCTTTGGTTTTCGGAGGGCTTCTCGGGCTCCACTTTGTGTTTTGCCTTGCTTTTTTTTTTTTTTTTTTTTTTTAAA
>PYUH01000164.1:333575-348413 GCA_016808085.1 Suaeda aralocaspica
TTTTTTTTTTTTTTTTTTTTTTTATAAACCCTATGTAGCAGTTGACGCCATAATGTCTCATACTTGATTTAATTTTAGCCTCAAAAGTATTGTTATCTTCCCTATTGATATAATATTCGAAGTAAAGATACAGATGCATATATAAATAATACAAAGATCTCATTTGACATGCGAATGTTTCAGGTCATAACTCAAATGCACTAAAAAAAACACTCTTTACATGTACAATATTTTCACTGACAACTATTGTTTGTCAAGAATATGGTTTTTACTTTTTAAAGCCTTCTTTATTCTTAGATCATTTTGATTCCATATAGGTTTTCATAAGGACAATTATATGTGCTATATGATTTCTCTAATTTCAACACTAAGTTTAGTATAGGTGGTGAAAAATTTATTATTGAAGCGTAACGTAGTCTATGTTTTTTTTAATATTCATTTTTGGAATTATAATAACATATAAAATTATACTCGTATGTTTATTTGTAAGATATTTTTGTTCTTGTCTATATTGTTTTTGAAATTATCTATATAGTTTCCTATACGTTTCCTCATTTCATTGTTTTCGGGAATTTACGCTTCCTCATTTCCAAAATATCTCTGTTTCATAAATTCCATCTGCTTCCCGATGTTCCATCTTATTTTTTATGCTTTCTTTTATTTAATGCTTATCTAACATTTCGGGGAAATTTTTTAGCAAGATCAACTCATTATCCTTACTTAATGTGTAAAATGACAAATATAAAAAATAAAATAAAATAAAACGGATGGTATACATTATCATGGGAGAAATTTTAGCTCGATTTGTTTGGGTACTTCTTCACAAAATACCATGTCACAATTTTGTGGTTCATCCTTGTGCGAGATGGTTGCATTTGTTCAAAAAAATATGCAAGGCAATTTCTTTGATGATCGTAGCCGGGTATGAGTAAAATTTGGCAATTTTCCAATGGATGAATGATGTTGTATTTGATGATTGACATCTATCCATAAGTGATGCAGGGAATTCAATATCGATGAATTAGATGACGAAGCTCAAAGAATTTAATTCCATGCATGATAGCTAAAATTTTGGAAAAATAAATAATTATAATTAAATACTCCGTATATTGTGTAGCTTTTGGACGTGGCTGATTTAAGCCCCGCATTCCAATATTTGACCGCGGTTTTGTGCTCTATTCATTATTAATAGGGCGATAAAGAATATTGTTAGTAAAATTAATGACTACTAAGTAAAACTGATTTTTTTTTTTCATTTAATTTATTCTGTATTAGTGGTGAGTTGATTCTCTGACGGGTAGATGTAGAGTAAGATTTACCTATCAATACTCTAGCTAATGCGGAAAATTTCAAGTACTATTAGGAAAAATTCACAAAAATAATCTCAACTTTTGGCCGTATCCTATTAAAAGACCCAACCTATGAAAATCCAAAATTGGACCAAACTTTGGCCATGATTTTCTTTTTTTGGACCTTACTAAATAGTGACCTGTAACAATAGGTGAAAGTAATTAATATGCCGGTTTCAGTTTGTAACGGCTACTCTTTGACTTTTCAGTTTCAACTTTAAACGTGCTTCCCTTTATATATTCATCTTCTTCGTCTGTTTGTTTTATGTTTCTTCTTCCTTCTATCATTTTTTTTCTCCCTTTACCTCTTCCATCTGTTTTTAAAAGGTCCAAAAAAAGGTCGTCCAATTTGCAACCATGTACAGTATATATTCATGGCCTTCCACCTTGCTGTTGCCTGAGAAGACCTATCTCTGGCAGATCACCAAAACACCCAAAAAAACCACATCATTGTAATCGACATGAAGCCCTTAACAAAAGCCCCAACCTATGATGGACAAATATAGCAAATTAAATCTTCAATCAAACGTTCTAGGGTTTCTTTGTAAAACCTAGATCTGAAATTTCTGTACCTTCATTAAATTTAAACTGAAATTTACAAGCTGCAGAAGATTACTACATTCTACTTAGCTAAATTGGACGACCTTGGTTGCGTACTATGGCAAATTTGCACAAAAACAAAAAACAAATTGTGATTCGAAATGAGTGATTTGAATTGCAGTTCGGGAGAGAGAGTGGAGGGGGGATTAGGTAACCATGATCCTTTGAATTTAGATCAACACCTTCCTCAGTTCAGCAAATCTAATGTAATAGTATTTTAGAGGGACTCAACATTCACAATTTTAACTCTTTGCAATGAGTATGTTGAGATGCTTTGGCAGAAGCAGAAGCACGGCTTAGCCAAATTGGACGACCTTGGTTGCGTACTATGGAAGAGGTAATAAGGTTACCAGTTATACAGGTCACAAGTAAAAAGGTCCAAAAAAAGAAAATCATGGCCAAAGTTTGGTCCAATTTTGGATTTTCAAAAGTTGGGTCTTTTAATAGGATACGGCCAAAAATTGGGATTATTTTTGTGAATTTTTCCGTACTATTATGTCTATCTTATATTCTAATTATGGAAATATATATCACCATTAACTTACAACAAGAATATGGTTGGATCATTGGCTTAGGTTAGCTAAATTTTTCAAGAAAAACTATAATTGCTTAACCTCAAGCACAAATGTAACAAATCTTATGTTTAGAATTATAAACGAGTATCTAGGTAAAGCGTAAGATATCAATTGTTTCTAACGACAATTTATAAGGAATGAATAAACCTGAACTTCATGGTGGATTTTCATTTAGGAAATTTTAACAGAAGAATTTCCAATCATTATAGATTTGGTTTATTGAATTCATACATTATTATGTATTCTCATTTAATTGATTTTGTTACAAACTTGCAATCAACAATCAACAAACCCTAGGCAATACCCTGTATAGTTGAAGGATCAATTAAATGCATGTATACAATAATACATAGTAGCGATCAAATGATTTATAAGTAGTTGACTTTTAAGTATTTTAGTTACATAAAAGGAGCTTGAATGATATATATATATATATATATATATATATATATATATATATTTCTAGGATTAATTTTAAAAGGCGTGTATAATGTACGGAGTAATAATATAGACTTGTAAAGTTGAAATTAACATATAAAACCAAAAATGGAATCCAAGATGAAATAGAGAGATCAAGTAAAAATGGGTTAACATGGATCGCACACTGACAACTTGAGTGTATGTTTAGGAAGTGAGTAGTGACGACGAAATGATATTATAGAGAAGCACATGAAAGGATAAAAGTCGTATGTAGAGTCAGAAAATGATGGAATTGAAGCTGAAGTTCAATCCATGTGGAAATTAGGGAATTGAAAGGGACTACTACTTCATAAATCATAATATTAGTTTGGCGGCAAAAGATAAAGGGAAGAATTCTACTAATCATTAGAGCTCTTTTAGGAAGTGGACACACCAATAACTTAATTTTTGTTTAATTATTTGTATTTTATGCTATCATGCCTGCTTACAGTAATATTATATAATTTTTTTTATGGAGCTCCTTTTTTTATTGCTTTATTATTTCATTCCCCTGCCTCGTTTAATTTGCTTCTCTAATTTTTCATGAAATTATAATTATAAGGGTTGCGGTCCTTACAAAGCTTGGAACTTTCATTATATACCACTCCAATCTAAATGTACAAGAGAAAGGTAATTAAGCTGGTAGAAGTACTGGTTGCATTCTTTTTTGTTATGGTTTCAATTTTTTTTTTTTTTCCTTCACCATTAGCGGATTATAATGTTTAGCACATCACCATACTACATATTTTAGTGTTTTTTTGGTTTTGTGATAATACTTTAGCTAGTACATATAATTTTAAAAATAAATGATTGTGACACTGGGTTATATTAACCGTTTGAGGGCCAAAGACTAAAGGCTTGTTTAAACTGAACCGAACTGAAAGTTTATTATGAAGGATTAATGAACAGCAAAATATGAGAAAAACTGAACTGAACTGAACTGAACGGATTTTAAGTTGAAATAAAGATACCTTAAGTTGTATACTTAGCCTTTAGGTTATATATCATTAAAACTGCGTCCAGAATTCCAACTCATGCATTTCCGGAATATGTTGTTGACTTGTTGCATTGTATTGTGCGACTGGTTGAGTACGTAGATCTTGGGATAGAATAATTAGCATTCAAAGGAGAAATACTTTATCAAACGTGACTGACTATTGACCACTCTACATGAGATCATGCTTTTAATATCTCTCTCTCTTTCTTTCTTTCTTTCTTTCTTTCTTTCCTTTTGTTTCTCTTTGAGGTGCAACATAACCAACAGTCCAACATTGTGCATGAAGTTCACTATACTCTAACTGATTTTGCCTCTATGATAAAGTATATAAATTATTCATGGGCTTCAACCATCAGCTTAAGCTTTTGGTTGAGTTGGTCCTCTAACATGGTATCAACGCCAGTGCATCCACACTTCAAGCCCAACGGACTCTCGTGTGAAGGAGAGTGATAGAGTATATAAACTATTGTTGAGACTCTATAGCAATTTTTTTGTAATGATTATATAAAGTAGAGAGGAAAAATATGAAAGTGTTATAACTGTATGGTTACAGAGGTAGTACATTTGTATGACTGTATATGTATACAATTTCAATAAAACTTAAAAAAAAAAAATTAATAATATTTTAATGATTTAATGGTTAAAGTTGTGGGTATGTATATATGAAATTCAAAATGAAATTATTAAGAAAAAAAACTAAAAAATTATTAATTGTTTCAAAACATTTTACATTTTTTCAAATAGCCGATTTCTTGCATGTTTCATCCAAATAAAGTGTAGTATAATGATCATTGAAAAGGAAAAGGAATAAATACTTAGTAAAATCAACTCCTAAATCTACAATATATGGTCTATATTTGATAATTCTTCATACAACTGTTGAACATGTTGTAATGTTTCATTATTTGGAGGGTCTACAATTTTACATTGATTCCTTTCAACCTCAGCTGTCGGGTCGTAGAAGATTTTTGTCCTTGACATATTGTCTTCAACTTGTAGTTTAATCATTTATGTCTCATTAATCACGATTATTTATTAAATTACTAGATTATGGTCGGATCAAAATAAATTACCTTAGCTTAACGAAATTACATGCATTACCATATTAACATTTTTAATTTGTTTAATTAGGGCGTAGAAACTGGATTCTGTTCCCATTTTCAATCTTTACTTTGTCTCCTTAATGTTGTAATTGCCCAACAATAATTCTGGCTTCAAACATTTTTAACCCTTCTTAGTTGGTTGATTGATTTCGATATCTACAATTATTAATAAATGTAACCTAAGGACCACTTATATACAATGGTTGATCATTTGTTCATACGAAGTATGCTAAGTTACCTCATGATCTAACATAGTGCAATAACTCTGTTTTTATTAAAAGAAAATCAATCCAAATATCATTTTCTAAAACATCTCACCACTGTGAATATAATTTATAGTCACACATTCAACTTAATGAGAATAATAAACCACTTTATACGCTTACAAATCAAACTTGAATGAAACCATGCTAGAGTGGTGTGTGGATGTAGACTAAACTCCTTTATGCTTGACTACTCAGTTTTTGATTGTCTAATAAGGGTCTGTTTACTTCAGCTTAAAACCAGTTCGGTTCGGCTCTTCTTTTATTTTGCTATTCATTAAACTTTTGTAAAAAATTTCAGTTCAGTTCAGTTCAACTCACCTTAAATTTATGATTTCATAGACAAAATTTAAAAAAAGGACTCCATAGTAAACTTACAATCAGCCAACAAAATCAAGATTGTATCTTGAGAAAGTTCGACCAAGTAAATAATGTTTATAATAGATAAACTTATTTTAAAAGATTACAAAAGTTTAAATACTAAAAAGTCAAATGGCAAGAAATGACATATGCTGACTTGTAAATTCATCTAATAAATTGGCAAGAATACTTAGACACCCAGTCAAAATGGTAAACATAGAGCCCTTAATATCTACCATTGTGTCGCAAAGTTAAACCCAGCTACAACATAAAATACGGGAACATACAAACAGCAAATTAACACAAAATCCAAGGCTAACTAATCACTTACCCACAAGAATTAACCGAGGTTAATCGCAACATTAGTTCGACATCGTTAGATAATAAGCAAGATTAATGCCCTAATCTAAGCTGAAGTCATGAAATATTCTTTCCGTACAGATATGCCATTTTGACTCCAATCATAGCTTAGTTTAGGTTGATACCTCAATTAACATTAATTAATAAACAAAAGTAACAAATGTTGGACACAAAACACAACTAACAATCTAGCTATTCTAATATAATCTAATGTTTTTATACTCACTAACAAAAAGGCCTCACAAAATTAGGCAAATGTCTCTTGTATCATGACCAAAAGAAGTTGGCACACCAATATTTTTTTAAAGGGAGAGAGAAATCCCTAGTTGATATGCTACTAAAATATGAGGGTGTTAAAGAGCAATTAGGCAACATATTTACCTAAATCTTGCTTAATTGTCCTTCATTATGGGAACTATTCCCTAACCACTAACGATTTTTGTCAACGGAAACACTTAAATTATTACTAATTACCCTTTTCATGTCGAAATGAGGTAATCAAAGCAAGTTGATTATTCTATAATTAGTGTTAATCAGCTTGTATGTATAGCCATTAGCCGATATGGGGATGCCTCAAGGAATATTAGTTGGGATTAACAAATTGTTTAATCAAGTCTCTGATGACCACACTGTGCAAGTGTGCATGGCTATAAATTATATACTGGTACTCCTTTAGGCTTAAATTGTTATACTCCGTATCTTAAGATTGTATCATTGTAATTATCTGATTATCTTGAAATCTTAAAAGAGAAGCTGATGAGATTCGAAAACTATAAATGAGTGTTATGCTATATTTTAATATCATAATAAATCCTAATTAAGCCAATAAAATTTAAAAAAAGTTAAGTTTTTATACGCTATTACACCACAAAATTGTGCAGTGTATGATATATAATCCATTCAAAGGTATAGTTTTTATTCTTGTCAAATAAGATATTCCCTCGAGCTGAATTTAAGATGAATACACTCAAGTAAGTCCAAAAGTTTGCTTCAGAATACGATTCATTTGAAAAAGATAAGTTGATTTGAAGTTAGCTTTATTCATCGAGACCTTCAAAAATAGACCAAGACAAATTAGGCCGGAGAAATTATAATCTTGTTAGTGTATATGCCGAACTGCCGAAGGGCCTACACAGGATTATGAGGGACTCAAACTCCATGTTTAAAATTTTGATGTTTTGAAAATTCGCATACTTGAAAAATGTCTATAATATTCATCATAAATATTTATAATTGGATGTGGTAAAAATTTTAGGAGTTATGTTGTAAAAATAAATAAATTAGACCCTTATATTATTAATATTTAGATATTATATATTATAGACAACAATATTAAAGAAAATATAAAATTTGAGGGCCCTGTGTATGCTGGGGTCCTATGCGGTGGGGCTCCTTGAACCCCTTCTGATATGGCTCTGTTTATAAAGTTTAATTAGAAAATCAGAAATGTTTCTCATGTGATGTAAAATAAATCATTTTAGAAATTATGTGACTTACATACAACTATACAAGTGTTTTTTAATATCATCAAGTTGAGTATTCGATTTATGAACTTCACATGACATGACTCAATTCATGATGTGCCTAAAATTAAATATTTTCTAGATCTTTAATAACCTTGAAAACGAGTATCCATGCTCTTCTAATACCTTGTTATAAAATTTCTAGTCGTTTTCAAATTTCACCTGTTTGAGCATCTAATTTTTTTCGACCCTTGTCAAAACCCCTTGAAATGCGTGACTTATAGACTATATTTCTAGCTTTTGGAGGGTCTTTTGGAGCTAAATCTCATTTTCTACCAAATTTTACCTGCTTGAATATGGTAACCTTGGATGAGGCGACCCACGATCGTAACCTGTTAAAGCTTGATATGTTTTCTATTTAAGGGTTCCTGGAAAAGGCACAGTGGTCATTTTTATAATCCTTAGACCTTCTTATGATCTTTAAAACTTTGACGAGTTGTCTGAGAGCCCTCTTTTGATCATGGGAGAACCATGTAAAATATTCGGTAGTTTTTTTTTCAGACACTGAAACCTTTGAAAACAGTGAATTATACTGTTTGTTTAATTCCGGAGGACTGTCTCGGCCTCCGTCTTATTTTTAGCTTATTTTTCTCTCACATGTTCTAGATGACCCTAGGACACCTCACACTCGGTTTCAGCACCTAAAAACATGTTATCTTTCCTCTATAACAATTTTCGAAAAAAGACACACTAGTCTTTTAATCTTTTTTCTTCATAGGATCATCTTATTACCTTTCGTACTCCGAAAAGCCGTTCGAGGCTCCTTTTTGACCATGGGGAAACATTGTAAAAATTTCGGTATCATTTTTTCCAGTTTCCAGATTCTTAGGAAAAGTGTGAATTATAGCATTTGTTTTCGAATTACAGAGGACTATTCCGGTTTTGTCTTGTTTTTGCCCTATTTTTTTGCATTACTTGTAGCAGGTGAGTCTAAAACGCCCCTACTCGAATTTACCTTGGAAAACTATTATCTTCCTTATACGTTAATACATTACATGCCTGTTTACTTCAGCTTAAAATTAGTTCAGTTCAGCTCAGCTCTTCTTTTATTTTGCTACTCATTAATCCTTCATTAAAAAACTTTCAGTTCAATTCAGCTGAAGTAAATAGGCCCTACTTTTTCCATAGTAAAGGAGTACAATGGGTCAAATGGTCAATGTAATTAGATGCATATATACAAATAAAGTTAAACTTAATTAGATGTGGAAAGTTCAGTTTAAGGCCATGTTAAAAGTAGTAATCGGTATAATACAATATACGTAGTATAAAAAGCTTTGACGCCTTCCAAGTTCCAAATGCATACAATCTTTAACGTCAACAAAACAATCGGAGAATCTTAGTATCCATTCATTTTCTACGCCCATACAAGCCATTCCATAACTTTATTGTTGTGTTTGACTGTTTGCCTCACTTCGGTTTTGCCAACTCATAGCATAATGCACGCCCACTTATACAATCCCTTGCCGGTTCCCATGCTTTACCACTTATTTTTCTATTCTTGCTTTCATCTATAAATTTATAAAATGCAAAATATAATAATTGGACATTTGGACACATATAAATATTTATTTGTATATTCTATCCATCTTTAAAACTCTAATTGCAAATTAATCATTTTTGTTTTGAGCTTAGTTCCATTTTAATTCAATTCAATCATCTAGTCTAAATTATCTAGCTTACCGACTGCTAACAAGTCTCTATTTTATATGGAGTAATACTCCGTATCTTTTTATATATAGTTCGTTTGACCTAAAGAAGAACATGACCTTAGATGTACCGAATCAATTGAAGAGAACACCAACACCAAGTATATATAACTTAGGGCATGTTTACTTCAACTTAAAATTAGTTCAGTTCAACTCCTCTTCTTTTATTTTGCTATTCATTAAGTCATTAATCCTTCATAAAAAAACTTTTACTTCAGCTCCAATCAGTTTTGTTAGGTCGGTTCAGTTCGATTCAGCTGTATTCAGGTGAAGTAAACAAGCCCTTACTAGTTAGTAGAGGGATCAATGGTTTGATAGGACAATAAAAAAAATTGTTCATAAAAATGGTGATTGACTTATCAATGGGTCAAAGTATAGTTGTTAAGACAAATTTGGAATAGAAATGAGTAATAATTGACCTAAGACATCACCACCTAGGGCTTAGGTCTAATGTACATAGCATAAAAATTGCATGGAGTAATAGAGGAGGAGAGTTGTCAAATCTAAAACAGAGAGAATTTATTTGTAGTGTAATTTAGAGGGGGTATAGTTAATAGCTAGGGGGGAGAGTAGTACACTCCTAGCTAAGAGATAAAGATAGATAGATAGAAAAAAAACAAAAAAAAGGATGAAAGAAAATCCGACATTAAGGTAAGGTGAGAAAATATGTGTGTTTTATAGCTATTGGGTAGTCAAGTCTACATTGTATAATCGAAGAGATTGTGCACCATAATGGGGTTAACCTATTTGCGTTTTGCCCATGTTATTTATATCTACTTGTTTGTGTATGCACCCAATTTGCCATTAAAGGTTAAGGGACTATTTATATATGTGCCTATGTCCTATGTAAGTAATACGAGTAGTATTGTATACCTCTCTTTCAAGTAACCTTTCCTATCACGGCATGCATGTCTTTTGTCTTATTTCCGGCTAGCATATATTTTGATGGACATTGCATTACACACATATATACGTAACTTATTTGATACATGCATCCTCCTGCCTGCATTTCTTGTATGCCTATATTTTGGCTATTTTGCCACGACTTTTGCATTATTCATTTCGGGCTATGGTTTATTTGAGAGATTATCGTGTTCCTACTTTTCGTGGCCTGGCTTGGGATAGAACTTAAACTTAGACTAATTGAAATTTATTCTTGAATAGTTTAAAACTTATTAATACAAATTCGACTTTAATTAACAAGAGTGGATTTGGTTTTATATGGAGGATTTAAAACGGATTGAAAATTATTGGTAAGATATGTATGAAGGAGAACACACCCTTACAGTTTTTGTCCAAGCTTTTTCTATAGATTATAATTGTAGTAAGAATATATGCATATTCATTGCCAACTATTCTACTTTTAAAGGAGAGTTGATAGACTACCAAAGTGATACTTGAACCTTAATGATCGGCTCTAGCCAATGATTGATGCTCAAAAGATGGTTTAATAGATAAAATTATGAAATTATGCTGGATTAAACATCAAAATAAATAAAGGCAAACCCAAGCACAAAATATAAGGTAGTGGCATGAATAAGTTGGATGGTCCCCCTAGTAGCTTCCTTGATATCGGATTGGATGCCAAATGTCTCACGAACAAGAGAGGAGCTGGAGACTGTTTATTGTCCAAATTTTGTCCCCCTAACCTTCATAATCATCATTCCACCATACTTCTTTTGTAAATAAAGAAAATATGTTGAAGCCACTCACTAATCACTATACTAATCTTTTAATTTCTTGTTGCAAATTACATAGTACAATTGTACAATTAGGAACTTATAAAGTGACATTAACCAATAATGACATCATGATAGTATCATAGAGATTCATATTAATGGGGCTAATAGAAGATCAATATAGTTAACAGTTTTTAGTTACTCCGTATTACAATAACTTTAATAGATTTTTCACTATAATCATTAGTTTCACAAAGTTTGATATTCAACCGTTGCACAATAATTACCGTACAATGAATTCAAAGCTACAAGTTTTTGTGTTTCAGTTACACGTTTGAGTTATATTTTTTTAAATTTCAGTTACCTTAAAATCAACTCAAGTTTTCATACAATTACTTATATTCTAATGTTAAAAGAAAAACTCAATTTTAATGAATAAATATACCTTATTATGCCTTATGTAAAGTAATTTATTCAAAAATTTTAATTAAATATCAATGATTTTAAAGTTACTAAAAATTTCGTTCTAGTTACCAAAAAAATAGTTTAGATTGACCATTCTACAGATTTTTATTGTACACCGGATGCATGCAATATTCATTCTATTAGGGCCTTTACTTCAGCTTAAAATCAGTTCAATTTAGCTCCATTCAATTCGGTTCAGCTCTTCTTTTATTTTGCTAATTAATTTATTCTTAATATTATTTGTTCGCAATATTATTTGCTATTATTATTATTATTGTTGTTGTTGTTATTGTTGTTGTTGTTGTTGTGGTTTACAAGATTATTATTATACCACATAAGTGGATTGTCATTCACAAAAAATATGAAGATGTATTACTGATTTTTATATGAAATAACCAATAACTTTTTTTTTGTTTAAAAATTATTAGTAGATTAATATCAAAATTATTACTATATCATCACCATATAGTTAAAAATCATTAATAATCCGTAGTTAAAAATTAATTGCCAACTATTATCCACAATTTTTTGAGGTTTTGGAGTCCCTAAAAAAAGTAGCCAAAAAATATATTCATTGCCAACTATTCCACTTTTAAAAGAGAGGTGATAGAGTACAAAAGTAGCCAAAAATTTTATGAGATTCCGATTTGGTCAAGATATGAAACCAAACTAGACGATTTAGGGTGAAAAGGCCTCAAGAGGAATAAAAACAAGTTTTAGAGGGTTCCGAAAAAGGTTATTTTTCCTTTCTTCTGAAAAGGCCATAAGAGGGATGAAAACAATTTTTTTAGAGGCCAAAACCTGAGTTCTGTAAAGGTCCATAGCAAGTGGTAAAAAAACAGGGGCGAAAATAAGATAGAGTTTGAGACGACTCGTCCGATGGTCTCAAACGAAGGCTATTATGCACTATTTTTTGAGGTTTTAGGGTCTTGGAAAAAAAAGTTGCCAACAGTTTTACAAGGTTCCCGTATGTATGGTCAAGATATAAACTCATACCATATGATTTGGGGTGAAAAAACTTAAAAAGAGACAATAACAAGTTTTTAGATAATCTCATAAAAGATTGTGGTTCTCTAAGGTCATTAAAGGGATAAAAACTAGTTTTAAAGGTTTGTGATGGCCCATAACATGGGATAAAAAAATTAATTTTTGAAGACTCAAATATTAATAAGTTCCCAAAATAACGAGTCAAAATATTAACAAATATTTTTACAACCAACGTGGTAAATTTTTTAACCAAAACTTATTAAACAAAAAAGGTTAGTTTTAGCCCTTTCTGTGCTAAATAGGATCTTATATCATGTCATTTTCAACGTGAGATAAGTAAAATTTGTGACATAGGAGTCATGGTCTTTTATTTTGTAACCAACGCACTGGTTCTCTCCATGCATCCATCCTTCGTATAAAGATAGACTCCAGATGTTGGTAGAATTTGTGATATATTGTCAAAACTTAGAATTAGTATGATTGTAAAAAGGTTTCTCACTCGTTATCATTTAATTTTAATTTATCATTATAGCCTCAATTTCATAATTTTTTTTCACGTGAACTTGTAAAATAATGTATGACCATGCAGTGGCTCCAACACAAATCCAATTTGAACATTTATCACGTTTTTTTTTTTTTTTAAATTTAATGATAAACACATTTAAATCTATTAAAATTTATAACAAAATACTTAGGGACTGTTTGGTATGTGTAACTTGCAAATGAAACGGAAAGCATATTGTTAAAGGGAGGAAACAGTAATAGGACCTATTTACTTCACCTTAAAATCCGTTCAGTTCAGTTAACTTCGGCTCCGTTCGGTTCATCTCTTCTCTTATTTTTCTATTCATTAATCCTTCATAAAAACTTTCAGTTCAACTGTTTTCAGTTGAAGTAAACAAGCCCTAACTATTAGTGTTAGTTTGTGCTTGGTAAGCAGGGAATGCATGGAAACGACTCGACGTTACTCAGATTGGAAGAAAAAAGACGTAGAATTCAAAATTTAAAAAAATCAAAAAAATAAAATAAAATAAAAACGACATATCAGAAGTGAGATTCACGGATCCTTCATTCCTTGTCTTGCTACCAAGCTATTCCACTTGTCTGATTAACGGACACTGCCATCGGAAGACCCGACCTGACATATGTTGGGAATTTTTTTTAGGGAACATCGGAGACAGAGAAACCGACGATCTACTATCGACTTCAGGTGGTTAGGTTGGATTAGCTAGTTTGGGAGGGGCGGCGACGAAAGAATCGACAAAGGTGGGTGTTGTGGTGGTCGTTGATTTGTTGGGGGCGGTGAGAATTGAAGGTAGTTTCTTTGATGGGAAATTTGCACTTGAAGGTAACGATTTTGTTACTGGTGGTTTTGGAGTGAAAACAATCAAAGGGATTCAAATACCCTTTTGTAAGGGATTGGGTTTTTATTTACCTATACCAAACAATATGAAACGGCATGTGTTACTTGATACCGATTCCAACCATCAAAATTCACAAACCAAACAATGCTCTTAAACTAATTTGACCCTACACCTAAAATCTAAAACACACGTATCATTTTCCCATATAGTATCAACAAATGATACCCTAAAACAATGCCCACTTCTTGTGGATGAATTCACATCATTTTCGATGAATTTGGAGGATGGGATGATATCCATAGGTATCCCGTATCCAATCTGAAAACGATGGATCCTCATCCTAGTCTCTGGGACATTGGATTGCAAATTATATATTGCCTTTTTTCATATTAATAATGGAAATTTAGGTGGTCACTAACTTCATTTTTGGTTGAGGTTAATTGGTTTAATTTTTCATTTTGGAGGAGTACGGTCACTAGTCATTAGTCATCGCATCACTTCAATTTAAGTTTTGCAATCCTTTTTCAAAAATATGCAATTGCTCTACCTTCTAATACCCTAACAATTAATTTCAAATACAAAAACACACTTCATGAATGTATTTTATTTTTATCATGGAGTATTAATTTTTTAGCGAGAAGAGGACTAAACTCATATGAAAGTTTTCATGGTTAATTGGTTATCTCGATATACAGCATCCCTCACTGCTGACGTTTTTTCTATTACAAAGGTGGCAAGGGCAAATAGATGAACTAGATGATTTGTTCAATGATAAAGTAGGGCAAAGATGGAAGAGCATGTAGTCGAGTTAAAAACTTTATTGTATAATAAAAAATAATAATAAAAAAAAAACACAATAGTTGCATCTAATTCAAAAACTTTCTTGTATAAAAAAAAAAAAGTATTTTTTTAAAGACGAAGGAAGCATTGCATTTAAAACTCTCTTAGTCAATCTTTATAATCCCTCTTTACCCCCATTTTAGGTATTACATTATTCTTTTTAAGCAATGTTCTCTTTTATTCTCTCGGAGTATTTTTTTTTTTTTTT
>PYUH01000164.1:349744-410341 GCA_016808085.1 Suaeda aralocaspica
TTTTTTTTTTTTTTTTCATGTACGTTTGCAGTTGCATCTTAAGAAAAAAAAGAAATATAACTGACCCAGTGACTCTAATGGAAATGAGCAGTCATTTTTTTGCCCTTTAACCATCCATCTCTAGAATATCACACGTCTTAACAGAGATTGCTATGGGTAAGACAGTGGGTCCATCACATTAATGGACCTATCAAATGCCCATATACTCTTAGTCTCTTATGTCAAGTTTAACTAGCCCAACCAGATTACTAGAAGCACAATTTGAGGTCCTAAGTGATTAATGACAAATTGACAATGGCATGCCGCATGCTTAGTATGTAACCAAGCATCTCCTCAGTTAATGAAAATTTATGGAAATTCCACATCACCAAATCGACAACCAAATAATTTTAACAAATTCCTGTAGGAAATAACTTGCTATTGCAACCAAACCTTATAAGAGCCCTAACCAACTTCCAAAAGGACTCAAGAACTCACAATCTAGTGGATCAAAATTTCTTCCAAGAGAAAAGACCCATTTAGAAATGGTATACAGCAAAACCATCAATGGTTGATAAAACTTTAAGATTGTTGTAAAAGACCAGCTTTTAGGTAACACTTGAAATGTAAAAATAGTAGTGCAACAGAATGGAAAGAATAACATAAGTCATAATGTCATATTAGACCCTAGTTAGAGTATTGAAGACACTGTCAAAAATCATGACGTTGCACAATATGATTAAATTTATGCAGGACTATTGCCAAAGGGAATAGTAACAAATTAACAATCATAACCACGACGATAATTAAAGTACAATTATAACAAATAATAATAATGCACAAGGGAAATCTGAGGGGTGAGAAAAACTGGCACTTCTTGATCCAAAAATAATTTGAAGCCTTGAAACATTGGTTACACAAACCAAATAAATGAGGGTTACTTTTGCGAACTGATTTTCTGTAAACTCACTGTTTAGAAAGCCTATAATGAACTGGAAGTGTGATCAGAGGTGCAAGACTTGAAAAAATCAGTACATTTGAAACAATTTGACACACAAGACACTTAGAATACATACTGCGAGTCACCTATCCAGAAGATGATATGCTTAGCCCGACATAATTCAGCTATTGCGTACAAGTTCGGCTGCTTTCTGCATTTCTAACTGGATAGAAATAAGGGTGTGCCTGCATGAGTTACCAAATCACAAAAAATGAAAAGTCAATTCAATTATATTGAAAGTGAATGTTATAAGATAGCAGGTGGCAGGTGCACAATTGCACATGGCTCAAGGATTACCATAGCTTCTTTAGCAGTGGGCCTTTCCTGGTGATCATACTTCAGCAACTTGTCAACGAAATCAACTGCCTATATACCAGAATAATCAAAATTACAAAATTGTTAACGAAAATATGGATTCGACAGTCAATTGAACAGGAAGTGTCACCTCTGGTACTGCCAAATGTTGGTTGTCTGCGTTGATAAACTTCGTCCATGGTTTCCGGCTGTGCCTGCAACAATATAGTTCATAGAATCACTCAACTAATTGTATGTCATTTATATTGGTAAAAAATTAATAATAAATTAATGAACACCCACTAACCTTCCTACAAGAGCAGCAAGATGTGGATCTAATTCTATGCGGTACTTTGTCAGGTATGCATTCAATTCATCTGTACCTAGTACCTGTGCCATTGCAAAGAACATCTTATGAAAAAGTACACTACCAAGTACCAACAGATTAAGAAAGGATGAAACAACTTTCTGTCTGGATGTGTTAAGGATGGGGTGGGGATGGGGCTAGTAATTTACTGATTAGGACTCCCATTAGTTAAATGATGTCAATTTAATGAGACCAAGAGCAATGTCACCAACATCTGACAAACTTGAACATAGGATACTATAACAAGAAATCAATTTTAGAAAGAGGCATCACTTTGAGACATTCAAGAAAACGATAATAACGAATCAAAAAACCTTGGCAAATTCAAACATGACAAACTGATCATAGCTAATTCAGCCTCAAGAGGTTAAATACTCTCAATCGGGCACTCAAGTGAGATCAAAACTCAAAAGATACCAGGGAAAAAAATTGGTTGAACAAACTTAACAAGAAAAAAAGTTGACAATGTGCTTCTTGAGCTAAAGGAAGAAAACCATTTTAAATAGCAATAAACAAAAAATAAATGAAAAAAGGATCAGCTTATCCAAAAAAAAAAAAAACAGAAAGGTTTTTCCTAAAACCAGTGTCAAATATGCATACCTTGGCTATCTTGACCAATTGGTCGTAATTATCATGACCATAAAAGAATGGCTCTTTACGAAATATCTGCACAATAAACGCATTGTATCAAACAAAAGCAGAAGCAGCTTTTTGCCACACACAACATACATTGCTAACAGAACATTATTTTAAAAAATTCTCAAATAGCAGTAACCATCAAATTCACCATTCTGAGTTGAATTCAAGGGATTTAATACGACGAACAGCAGAAAGTGTTTAACAACATGTACAATTATTACCACAATAGTTTGCCCAAATGTTCAAATTTTGCATGATTTTTTTTTTCAAACTTTAAATTTCTACTCAACTTATCTGAGCTGTATCTAAATTTTGTTAGAAGCTGTGTTCCTATGTTTCCTTGTTTAAAAGTTGTGTTTCTTCACTTCCAGATATCTGCCTTTTTTATTACTGTTTCAATGTTAGTACAACCTATTATCAGCAGGCTTAAAAAGTGGCCCTAACACAAAACGTCAAGAACTAAAGAAGAATCCTGCTGCTTCTGTGAAAATCAGCAGAAACCATCAAATTGCTTATTCTTCTCCTCCCATTTTCCTGCCAAAACTAACAAGGTGGCCTGTTTGGAGTTGTTACACCGACAAAATAAGATTTTTACTAGAATTTCACCAGCTCGTTTAAATGAAAGGGTTAAAACTCCATAGCTTTCAAAGTTAAAGACTAAGGTGCATACACTTCTCCAAACTCGCAATTATAACCTTTGCACATCCTTCAAAAAAAAAGGTGGCTGATCCTATGGCTTCCAATACTGAAATTTGGACCCCTTAAAAGTAAAAGATTGATGGACATAAGAGATAAGTACCCTGTTTGACAATTTAGTATACCCTGAGAAAGCAATCAGGCTAAGGCTTTGGGAAGGCACAGGCATTTTGGTAAGAGCTTTTATTCAGTGAGTAATCACATAGCTTAACCTTTTCTAACCCATTAAAGTTCGTGGGGAATGAAAAAGAACAGCAAGGCCTTCATATCCAGCAACAACAACAACAAATCCTTAGTCCCAAATTAATTTGGGGCCGGCTAGACATGAATCAATATGCCAAATGTGGGGGTCGCAAAAGCCATCTTCAAAAATCTTCTTCCTCCAACCTTCCCTGTTTGACACTAAATTCTCTTTAAGCCCCACCACCCTCACATCTCCATTAACAACCCTCATCCAAGTTTCTTTGGTCTTCCTTTACCTCTCCTCCGTTCCTTCTATTGCCGCTCTTCCAAGCTCCTTGTTGGAGTGTTACTCGGTATCCGTCTTATATGTCCAAACATCTTAGACGAAGGCATTCATATCCAATTGTCCAAATTTTAATCAGCAATAACAATGGGCACAATTGTAACAAGCCATTTTATGATAAAAAAAAACATGTCTCAATAATAACTTAATCATAAGGAAAGCTAATCAATCAAGTATACAGCCAGGATTCATTAACAGTTTGTGATGTACTTACCATCCCAGCAAACATACATCCCAGGCTCCATAAGTCCAATGAGTAATCATAGTCTTGCAAATCAACAAGCAGTTCTGGACCTTTAAAATATCTGCAAGAATTAAATTGAATAACTGCAAGGAACTGACAAAAATATACTGGATAACAAGGACGAGAACCCAGTGTAGAGAGAGGAGCTAAGTACGGGTGGCCAGGTAAGTGCCAATACAATTACTTTATATTTACGCAGTGTTCCATTCCCTTCCACACACACCCCCCCCCCTCTCTCTCGCCCCCACAAAAAAGTTCAATAAACTTTAATCACATCAAATCAAGGCTGGTCAATGCAGCTCTTCCTTCAACAAGCACTCCCAATAAACCTATTTAGCAGAGGGAATAGATAGGCATGCACCTTAGATCCTAACTTCATTTACACCACTCACTATTGGTGTTAGAAAAGATGTATACATCATTAAGGGATAAAGCACACAAGTACTCTTAAACACATTTTCAGTAACAGAAGTACTCCCTAATCCATACGTTTGTATGTTTTTTCATGGAACAAAATTGCTTGACTATGAAAAAAAAAAAAAAAAAAAAAAAACCTTTTTTAGTTCATGTCTTCATTTGAAAACAATATACCTTTTTTTCCTTTTGGAGTTACTATTATCATTTCTTCTTGGAAATTTGGGATAATGTTGTCTTTTTGCATATTCTATGCACCAGAAACAATACATGCTTTATACAATGAAACTAACACTTGCACTAGAAAGTCATGATTTCAAGAAGGCCTAACCTCTAAATTGACATAAGTAAAAAACAGTAAATCATCCAACCAAAGATGCACCCCTCTTCTTGTTTTCTTCTCAAAACAAACAGAGGGGACTTCTTCCAGATGAAATTAATATCACTACATTAGCAAGCAACTTCCTACGGTTAGTTAACTCCATAGTGGAGTCTTGCAATTACCAAGTGAAAAAGATGAACAGTGTAGATGCATGAAAATGAAGGCCCAAAACAATCTATATCAACAAAGCTAGGCATACTGTATATTTTCTAAAACCAGCTCCTTGCTTGTATATATACTATAGTCTTGGCTTAAGAGGTCTTTATACTTCTACTAGTTGGGCTCTCATTCTAAAATTTCAACGCCAATGAGAAATGCAGCTTTCCAACATTCCATTTGCATCAGAAGTTAAGCCATACACAAATCATTTAGCTCCAACAAACAGTTTGGCTTTGTTACATCTCCTATCATCTTATATTGAAAGCGCAGTTTTTTTGTTTCAATCTCTATGAAATTAGATGTTTTATAAACTGTGGAAGCGAAAAATTCTATTCTTCAGGCTGGCAATTTAGCATAAAAAAATGGAAAAGGAGAGAGAAGAAAAGATCAAGAGAACTCGTATAAAACCTCGGGAAGGTTTGACGAAATTAAAAGTACACTAGTATTCTACGTTTCTACCAAAAAAATCTCAAAACAGAAGAAGTCGGTTTAATGGGCATTATAAACATGATCATGAGCTACATGTATAACCAAAGTCAAACCTTGATGCAACACGGACATTGTATTCTTTCCCAGGATGATAAAACTCCGCAAGACCCCAATCTATCAGTCGTAGCTTTCGCTGCTCATGATCAATCATAACATTATGGGGCTTCACATCACGGTGCATAATACCTTGTGAGTGACAGTAATCTAAAGCCTGTCCAAAAAAAGCATAAACTGAAATGAAATAATCAAACCACAAATCACAAACAGAAAAAGATAATCCATATTTAGAATGAGGATACACCAAGCATACTAGGTCTCAAGTTCTTATTTCCTCAATAAATTTCACATCCAGTAACATTTTTAGTATCTAATATTAGATTGATTATGAACATAATTTTAAATTTTTGATATTGACGGACCGTTACAAGACCATGCAATTACTTAGAATTAACAAACATGAACTAAACACCCTTTTGCCAAGCCTCTATCATCTTTATGTTACACTTGTGTTAAGCAAATTATTACAATAGAATATATTTAGGGTAAAATGGACACAAAATTTAATCCCATAAAAGAAACAACTCAGTCCAACAAAAGCTTGCATTATATCATTCCACCTAATTAAAGAAGTATATGTAAAGCATTGGTAAGCTCACCTTTAAAAGTTCATAGATGTAATAGCGAATATCATAATCTGATAGTGTAGGATAAAGCACTTTGAAATCGGTGTTATTCACATATTCGAATACAAGACTTGGAGTCTTAGACTGCTGATCTCTTACTATATCAAGCAATTTCACAATATTTGGTCCACCGCAAAGGTTTTGCAGTATTTTTATTTCCCTCTTGATCTGTATTGATTCACAACAAAGCATTATTGCGCAGAAAATAATACAATTAGAGTAAAGCACACAACATATGGAAAAAGGCCTAATTGATTTACTACACTACAAATATCATTAGGCTCACTCCCATTTCTGAAACAGAAAACTAGTAAAGGAGTTAAACTCTTGTAACATCAAGGGACCAAGTTCCAACAATGGTGCAAAAAGTGAATGTTGATATTACATGATATCACATGAATATAGCCTTCCTTCGTAAATTTGCCAAAAAAACAAACATCACAAAACTTAGATAAGCACTCGTGAGTCATAACTAATCTATAGCTACTGTGTATAAGAAAGTAGGGAAGGTGCTGTTTCAAGAGAGGGAAATGATTTCCACACTCCTCGGCAACACATCAATTTCACCTCATAAACATCCAGCCTCTGAATTAAATTAGCATTCATTATCTTCATTCTAAGATAAACAAGAAAAAGAAGTGGTCCTCACCGCACCCCCCACAAATTAAAACCTCTACCCAAAACTATTCCCATCTAAAACCTTGATTATGTCGTGCCGCAAAATACATTGCAGCATACAATAGCAACCTAAACAAAAACATAGATATTTTGTCTAACTAAATAAACCATCTCAACTCCTATTTCGTCCAATACAGGTCCAAGATTCCGACTCGAATTTCATTCTAAGATAGTCGACTGTAATTGATCACTTCTAATCTCTACGCATCTTAGGTAGTTTCAGATAATGTTCAGAATCATAAAGAATCCATTTCCAACCTAATTCCGCAATCTAAATCGAATCGAAACGCATCAATATCAATCGAATACAACACAAAGAAAATGAAATAATAAAACGAAAACAAAACCTTCTTCTTTTTGACAGGTTTGAGGATCTTGATAATGCATTTATCATTATTAGTACAATGAACACCTTCAAAAACCTCGCTATATTTTCCTCTTCCAACCTTCTTCACAACCTCATAATCATCTTGTTCTCTGCAAAATCAAAGAATTAACTAATTAACCTAAATGAATAAAAGAAAAAATAGATCAATTAATTAAAGAGAAGAAAACAAACCCCCATTGAACAGTAAGAGCCTCATAATCCCAATAATCTTTAGGTCGGACAACATTGACATCGGAATAAACCCTAGCTTTAGAGGCGGCGCCAGGGCGGCGAATCGATTTGCCAATCCTTTGCGCCAGCGTATCTGCAATCGTCGACGCTTTTACTAATCTCTTCAACTCCGACGATTTTGTCGGAGATGACGGATTTCTGTTGTTCGACCTAAAGTGTCGATATACAGGATTATTGTTATTATTAGTATTTAGGGGAGAACAAAGAAAGGAGAGATTATTATTAGTATTTATATTATAGAAAGGGAAATTGGAGAAAAGAGAGAGGAGTTGTTGGTGGTGGTTTCGAGGAGAGAGAGTGAAATTCAGAGGAGGCCTTACGGCCATCAATTATAAAGAGGGAGAAACTTAAGCCAGCTCTCTCCTCTCTTTTGGTTTTTGTTTTCCACACTTGCTCCCGCAATTTTCACTTTTTATTCTTTATTCTTAATTAATAACCTTCTTCTTTTTTTTCATTTAATTTAATTAAATTAGGGGGATTTTTTTTTTTTTTTTTTTTTTTTCGAAATTGATANTACGAAATTGATAGATAATTAGGAGTTTAAAGACTTTTGGATTGGATTTTGTAATTATGATATTTGTTGGGGGGGATATACGTGAAAATGACTTCTAGTTGTTTTCACTGGCTATGTTTTTAAAAATTATGTTACCTTGCTGCCTTGCTTCTTCTTCCAACTCATGTATGACTAGTTTTTTTTTTTTTTTTTTTTTTTTTTTTCGTTTTTTNTTTTTTTTTCCGATTATTGGTTTGTGGATAACAATAGAAATTTGGGTTATGTTTAACAAAAATAAAATTATAAAGTTAGGTTATGACCTGTACAGTTAAGTACATGCTTTAAATTTATTAATTAAGTAAGCTATGCGTCATTATTCGATCCATGCATTATTACTTGATCATAATATAATTTTTATGAGTTGCTTCAATTAAATTTAGTTACTCAAGTTAACTTATGGACACATTGGTCTATTTTATTTTAAACACTACTACTAATTATGTTTTCACAACTCGCAAGGCTCGCACACTATCGTAGTATCACTAATTGATTGATAATTTGAATGAACCAATCGACAACGTAATGATGTTTAAGCGAAAGAGCTGCATCATTTTTTTTACCCTAGAATGGGTGCAAGATCAAATAACATGTATGGTATTGATGATGAGAATTGTATACAAGAATAGCCTCAAATCTATTCTTCAGTGTTCCATATAGACGATATCATTACTTTCATGTTATTCGTTTCCTTATGCTACGTAAATTCTATTAACGTAAGTCGTGCATAATAGGGGATAATCTAGTATTTATTGTTTAAATATTAAAGGATTGGAGAATAAGACCCTACTTATTGACAACTTACATCTATCCTTACATTGAAGGAAAAATTCATAAATATAATCTCAACTATGGGCGTACCTAATAAAAAAACGAACTTTGATTAATTCAAAAAATGAATCCAACTTTCATACTCATTTTCAAATTTTAGACCCTCCTAAAGTTTAACCTGTAAAATCAAGTAAATCTTGTTAATTATCCGATTTTTTCTTAACATTTGGAGGTTTCGGGTGGAAGGGATGGTTGTGGTGATGGTTTTGGGTGGTCCTGCTTAAGCAAAAACCGGATAATTAGCGAGATTTACTTGATTTTACAAGTTAAAATTTAAGAGGGTCCAAAATTGGAAAATGGGCATGAAAGTTGGGTCCATTTTTTATTAATCAAAGTTCGGATTTTTATTAGGTGAACGTCTATAGTTGGGATTATTTGTATGAATTTTTCCTACATTGAATCCAATTCTAAACCAAGAATAATTTTACTTCTTTTGCATTAGGTAAGCCAATTTCTCAATTACAATAGCTCGAGACTAAAGGCCTGTTTACTTTAGCTTAAAACAGCCGAACTGAAATGAAAGTTTTTTATGAAAGATCAATATGTAGCAAAACAAAAGAAAGGCTGAACTAAACTGAACTGATTTTAACATGAAGTAAACAGGCCCTAACTAACTTCATATTTTGATTGTTGACCAATAAGCATGCAAAGTTTATTTATTAACCGCGACATGTTTGGAGTGGGCATGAGGTAACCTCTATGACTTTGCTAGAGTAATTTCATATTCAACAATTGATTAGTGAAAGAGTAAGAGGTTAATCAATTATTTAAGGTTTTCCTTCCAATTCTAAAAGATCATGGACCTTAAAATTTTTGTAAACGGTGACGCATAATGATGATGTAAAAAAAACAATGGATTGGGCATGCTTAATACTTGTTGATAACTCCCAAATATAGATTGGAGATGTTCAATTTTCATTGTCCAATACTATAGTATATACATGCTCGTTGTTTAGGAATGCCCAATTTTTTTAATAAATAATTAAATCATATTTTACCTTTTTTATTCATTTCTATATTTGACATATGAATACTATATTTAATTTCAAATGAATCTTATAATGTCATATTTACATAATACGAAACATTTTTATTTAGAGGGTGCCTAATTATATTTGGGCACTCCCTAAAATGTTGGTTTAGTATTACACCGTTGTTGTGCATCGGCGTTGCTCTCATCACTTGATCCCTTAGCAAAAAACAAAAATAAAAATAGAAAATAAAAGTATCAATCGATTAATCGAAGAGTATCAAACGTACTACATCTATTTTATATCATATGCAGATAACAAATTGAAGTAATTAACATAAATTTTGACGGGTGAATATGTCATTTTGTAGCTTGAAATTGGGGTATTTGCAATACTCGCAATTTTGTTTGTGGTATAGACTCCTAAATTAGTATTTAGAAATCAGAAGGGCGTGGATTTGTTGGTTGAGAGGATAGAAAATGGGTTAAAAGATACCACATGACCACATGTATTGTTTTTTTTTTTTGGTGTTAAGGAGCCACATGAGCGGGGATGAGAATCAATCTCAGGATCCCATGAAATCGGAAGGGAAGCTTTTACGACTTGAGCTACCCCTCACTCTCACATGACTACATGTATTGTAAATTAATGATTACAAACGAAGCCTTAGGCAAATAAAAAAGTGAATTGAGGGAATAGAGATTGAGACTGTGTTGTTTTACAATTCAAAATACTACTACATAAAAAGTTTTGAGTATTGCAGTATGAAAGGTGGAAAAAAAGAGTGTTTTGAGAATTTGTTTCGGATTAATGTACAAATTGCTTTCCTGAGAATTAATTAAGAAACCTGACAACCCTCCAATGAAGCATTTTTCTTTTGTTTTTGTTTTATCTTAAAAAAAACTGAAACATACTGTAAAACAGAAACCACGAGAAAAGTGTGCAGTATGCCAATGGCAACAAGTCATTAAAGACGAAGCAGAGAAATTATGCAGCTTTTTTGCTTTAGTCTGCTTCACTTCCCCTTTCTCTTTCCTTCAACTCTACGATTTCCATTCTCAAGTCTCAAACCCCCCTTTTTTGTCTCTCTTAAAAATCAAATTAAATTAGTGGAAAGAGGTTAATTGCAGCGCTTTTGCTTGGGTTGCTGCTGACGATTCTCTCATCTCATGTTTCCGTTGATTCTTCAGGTTCTTCCCTTTGCTCTCTTTGCATGTCTATAATATCTATTTCATATTTTTAACTGTCAAATATTATTAATTCAAAGGGTTTTAATTAAATCAGCGATCTGTTGTAAGTTATTAGTTTCCTTAATAATGTTTTTTTTTTTTTTTAATGTGATCATTACTTTGACGGTGGAGATCGATGTGTCCATTCAATATCTGCTAGTGTTTGACCGCCTTGAATTTCTGCTTTACATGAGTTTCATATTTAGTTTTTGACTATTTGGTGTAATTCGTTGCATATGATAGTATAGATAAAATAAAAATTACACCAGTAGTAGATACCATTTTGAAAAGCACATTTTTGGATTTTAAGTGTTGATCGATAATGGCAAAAGTCCAAGGTTGACAGACATCTTTAACAAATGTGACTCTAGTACAAAATTTGCTGAATTGGTGAGACGTTGTGAGTGCTGTCTATGTAAATTACATAATGAGAAATAAAACAGGTGAAATTGTTAAGAATATACCCTGTAATTACGACGGCTCGTTTGGTAACCTATACAAATAAGTCCGAACCCGTGTAGAGTTGAATTTTAACCATTCATCTAAATTATTAGAGCTCACAATTAGAGGAAAGAATAACTCAGTTACATGAGCCATGGATTCTCGAGCGGCGGGTATTGGAGATCCAGTGAGATTTAGCCCTATGTTGCTTCGGTTCGTCCCTCCCCGGCTGCGACGGAAACCCCTTGATAAGTAAGGGTCATGTTTCTCGATTGTTGTGTATGCGCTAAACAAAGCCTAAGACCATACGCTAATATAAGAAGTTTTTTCGACTATAGAGTGTTGTGGTCACCTAGAACATTTGGTTTTAAAAAAGGGGTGGAAATAGACGGAGTCCAAGACAACCCTCCAAAAGTTGGAAACAAATGCTATCATTCACAGTTTTCGGAGGTTTTTTGAAAAATTTACATGCTGCCACTATAGTCAAAAGAAGAACCGTGAGCGGCTACTTAGGGTTCAAAAGGCCATAAGCAAGTTCCGAGGGCGAAAAAGGTTAATATTCCCTTCTTTCGAGATATCTTTGTAAGACGTAAAATAAGAAGTTTTGAGTTGTTGAAACCAAATGGGAGAATCATGTTGTCATCCAAAACACACGATTAAAAAAAAAAGCAAGGCGAAAACAAGATGGAGCTCGGGATAACCCTCGAGAAGCTAAAACGAAAGCTATAATTCACATTTTTCGGAGATTTCGAGGTCCTAAGAAAATGAGGAACTGCTAGCACGAAGCAGATAATCAGGGTTCAAAATGCCATGAAAAGGCCACGAGAGGCGAAAAAGATTATTGTTCCCTTCTTCCGAAATATCTTCGAAAGAGGGAGCATAAGAACTTTTTAGTGTCCGAAACAAATTGTGGGGAGTCTCGTGGTCACCTTGAATACGTGGTAAAAAAACATGGGCGGAAACAAGACAGTGCCCGGGAAAACTATTGTGGAAGCCAAAAATGAAGGATATAATTCACAGTTTTTGTAGGTTTTGGGGTCTCGAAAAAAAAAACCAAAAATTTCACATGGTGCACCTAAGGTGAAAAGAGGCCCTAGGGCAACTTTTTGGGGTTCAAAAGGCCGTAAGAAGGTCCCATGTGAGCAAAAATGGCTAGTGTGGCCTTCTTCTGAAATATGTGTGAAAGAGGTTGCTAAAAGGTTTTCAAAGGCTGAAGCTGATCGCGGGTGGTGGTTCTGTGGTCACACTGTAATAAAATAACAAGGCGGAAACGAGATAGAGCTTGGGACATCTCTCTGAAAGCCAAAAAAGAAGACTATAATTCACTGTTTTGGAGTCCCGTGAAAAAATTTTGAAAATTTTACAAATTTTGGGGGGGGGGGTGTATTGTCAAAAGAATAACTGTGATCAACTTATTAGATTTCAAAAGGCTATAAGAGGGTCCTAAAGGCTATACGAAAGTCCGGCGAAAAGACTATTGTTCCCTTCTTTCGAAATATCTCTAAAAGAGGGAACACTAGAAGTTTTTAATGGCCAAAACTAATTGTGGGAGTCTTGTGGTCACCCAGAGTACGATGTATAAAAATAGAGCTGAAACAAGACAATGACAAGACAACCCTTGGAAGCCAAAAGTGAAGGCTATAAGTCATAGTTTTTTAAGGTTTCGAGGTCTCGGGAAAAAATTAGCCAAAAATTTTACATCAGGCACCTAAGGTGAAAAGAGGCATTAGGAGAGCTTGGCGGGGTTCGAAAGGCCATAAGAAGGTCCCATGAGAGAAAAAATAACTTGTGTGACCTTCTTCTAAAATATCCGTGATAGAGGGCCAATAACAAGTTTTTAGAGGCTGAGACCGATCATGGGGAGTCTTTTGGCAACCTAAAACACGTGGCATAAACCAACTCTATCCTTGAGAGTTCGTTTGAAATAGTAGAGGATCCAACACTTGTCCTTAAGTTTTTCTAATTCCCTCTCTTTAATTTTCATATCATTTACTTAGGCCCTGTTTTTTTGGACTGAAATTTTTGTCACTTCAGTTCAACTCAGATCACCTCAACTGCGTTCAGTTCAGCCCATCTCATCTCCATTATAATTACTACTTCATTTCAAGAGCCTTACCCTATAAAAGGGTTTATTAGTACGAAATGACTTTCAGTAGAAAATCACATGGTTAGTGACTTAGGGAGGGATTGCATTCTAATGGACATTGTCATCATAGATCATACTTTCCTTACAATTATATGTATAAGATTCATCTCTTTACCACCATTTAGTTTTGATTTACAAATGGGAAAATGGGCCATGATATAGTGCATACTACATAGCTTAATCATGAAATTGTGAATTTATGATTATACGTTGCTTGAATGTGCTCCTTTTCTTTTGGAGGTAGTTGATTTGGGAAATGAGTCAATACTTTGATGCTTCACATCAAGTATGCAATGTCTTTAATGATGCTTAGGTTGTCATACTTGATATAGGCCTCACACACATGGAATCATAATGTCAAATTAAGCCACAATTGAACCACGACTAAATAGCAATTGGCATGGGGCCTATTTGGGTTACCAACATGTGGGAGAAATATGGGGCACAAATATTGAGGCAGTTGCGAAACACTGTTGTTGGGGGTAAGAGGAGATTAATCTGGAACAATAACAAAGGAATATTAAGCGGAAATATGTTGACTAGTTAGTGTTCATTGTTGATAGACCACAGGAGCTGGCTAGCACTGAATATGCAGATCATCATATGCTCAAAGGTAAGGTGATGGAACAGCAGGTGTAATGTTCCGCCCCTTTTGAATAGGTTCATCATTCTGGAGGTGTTGATTTAATGCTTAGCTGTGCCTGTTGGGGCTGTTCCTTCCTTAACCTTCTCACTACTATGCAGTCAAGAGGGTGGTACAAGAGTGAAACAAACAAAACAGCTTGTTAAGCGTATTAGTGGTGTACTGGTGTTTGGTCTGTGTGAAACCTCTGCATTGTTTGGTCCAAGTGCACAATCTTGGTGTGTTAAAGTACAGTCCATCCCTTTCTAGCATGGTTGAATCAATAGTGAGATAGGTTCTCACAGTGAAGAGGAAGTACATTGTGAGCTTGCTCCATTCATGCGTCAAATAAGATGAGAGATATGATCTAGGTGAAATCTGGAAAATCAGGTGAATCTGATATTCTTCATTCCTTAACATCTTTTGGAACTAATTTAGTGTCAGGTGTCACACTGTCACCTTTTAGACTTTAATGTTTCAAGGTTGTTTGTACTCACTTTTTCAAGTGACAGCAAACAATGAACTGAAAATCAGCCTTATGCTATGCGTTGGTTTAGGTTACTGTTCTGAATAATTATGACATGAGCAATGAAAATAAAGTTATTCATTATATCAGGTAGCAAGAGAATAACCTAATGTGACATATAAGGTTATGAGCCTCTGAACTGAATTTGATTAGGCACCTTTAACCTGAAAGTTAGATAGTCAAATTTAGTGATATATGTTATTTATAATTGAGAATTCTTTATCTTTTTAGGTAGAAAGTATACTGAGAATATGGTCCTGGAAATTCTCTATTGTGAGAGCTGAACATTTCATGAATGTCTCTTTTCTCTTTGCTTTCCTTTTTTATTTAATGTTAGCTTTATTTAAGAGAGTTGAACAATTGAGTGTCTGAATTTGAACTTGAATCTGACATTATAAGGGACTACGTCCTTCTAGAGTTCCAATTAATCTTGAAGATTGGATATGCATTCTAGAGCCCTAAGAGCCAAAGAATCCTCATCAAATCTAAAGCTTGTAATTTATGAAAGTAAACATTTTTTTTTCTTTTTTTTTCCCTTTCAATTCCTGTTGATTCCAATTTTTTTATATGGTGATTTCTGATATCAGGTGTTGAGCGTGGAGCTGGATCTTTAGTTGTAGTTGTGTGGCATTTTGTTTCTTTCTCTTGCACACCACAGGACAACTTCTGCATACTATATAAAAGTTTGCACAAGTTGAAGGATCAAGGAAAACTGGCAAGGTGTTCTCTGACCTCTTTTTGAACCTAGTATGCTACAAATTTCTTAAAGATTAATCATAATGCTATGGATTGTCATCAATGTGGTATTTACACTTTCCTCAAATTTTGGTTGAGCTAGCCCGGCATTAGCTGTGCAGCAAATTCAGTTAAAAGGAAACTGTTAAACTGAATGTTTGATTTAGAGCCTCATTTATGGTGAGAGAATACGATCATAAAAAGGTTGAATGGTCTCGTTTATCCATTTGTCATAAACTTATTCTACAAACTCTTGCAAGTTAAGATTATGCTTAAGAAGAGAAGTGTTTTCTACTTGCACACGTCAGGTTGATGCAGCTGGGTTGCTTGTAATTGGCAAACTACCATCATAAGTACATTTCAGCACATCTGGTTTTCTCACTACCCTTGGCCCAGCAAGAACTTTTCTGTTTTTAGGACGAATGTCCTGCAGCCACAACATGAAAGTGCATAAAAAAGCTGAATAATAGGATGGAAATTTCTTCACTTCGGCAGCTATAGTCTATATATGTAAGTATCCATCTAACAATTTCACCTTTTTTCTTTAATTTTAGCTGAATGATAATGTGTTTTTGAGTGGAAATTGAATTATAACCTGATCAAAGATGGCTGTTGGTATTGCAAGAGTGGCAACAGCGTTAGGAGAGTCAACTATGCCAGAGATTCTTCCTTCACAAGGGCAGCAAGATAGTAGGAGATAAACCTGCCAAACATGTCACCAGCTTTTATGGGTAAGAACTTTTGCCTTTAAGCTTTAACTTTGATCAGCAGGTATATTCACGGTGAGGATCTGAGGGAATTAAACCTGTTCTTTGGAGTACCCAAATCTGGAGAGATAATTAATAGCATTGAGTACTGTACGCTTATAAGCGACACTCGCATCAAGATAGTGTTGCCTTCCACTCTCATCAACACTAATGCCCTCAAACACTAACCATTCTGAGAACCTTGGTTCAATTGGGCCAATCTCGAAGATGGGATTTACATGTAGTGGAGTTGGCCCCATTGGTGTGAGGTATTCCTTCATTCCACCTCTTATAATTTCACACCTGTTAAATGATATCAGTTATAGTAAACTCAGATTCAATTCATCTCCTAGCTTTGGTTGTGGTATTATGCCTATTTAATCATAATATAAATAAAACTGCTTAATAATGTACTTTACTGGCCATGTTGACTGGATTGGTGTAGAAAATGTTCACCTTCTTTCCTTTCTTTTTTTTTTTTCGAAACCAAGGTATCATATAAACTCTTAAGCAACAAGAAAACCTTAATCCCTAAATAATTTGGGGCCTGCTAGACATGTGTCATTTAAGTCTGATACTGAAATTTTTTCTGTTTTTTTAGTTTTTTTTATTCCTTTGATGCAAGTCTTTCTAATGGTTCTGTATTAATTGCAATAGATTCACTTTAGAACTATAACGTGAGAATCTATTTGCACAAGCAATATTGTGTAGAAAGGTGCCATTATCTTTCCTCTTTATTATACTATTATTTTTCCTGTTAGAAAATCCTGCTTTTCTAGGTAAGTAGGTAGTAATGGAATGTTACTTTTAATTAACATTTTATTTTAATAGTCATTAAACTATGTAGGAAAATGGAGGAGAGACAATGTACTTGAGCTCAAGGAAGCCACTCATCTCGATTGCGCCACAGAATGAGACTTCACCATCTCCTTGAGAGAAGTGCATATCACCTGTACTAAGATTTGCTCCTTCTACAAACACTGGAAGGTAAATCTTTGAACCTTTGCTAAGATTCTTGATGTCGCAGTTTCCTCCATTCTCTCTTCCTGGTATTGTTCTTGCTGCCTCTTTAGCTATTTTTTCCCATTCTGCTGTCCCATTTCCTATCTACACATGATCATTATTTTTCATCAGAATTATCCATTTTTCACTTTTCTTTTTCTTATTTTTTGATTTTTAAATTTTTTTTGTGCTGTTATTGATTTCTATTTAACTGCTTGAAGTTCTTGTACCTTTCCTAATAGGCAGCCTTTGGGTGATGGCAAGTTTGCTAGTGGTCTAGAGTGTAGAACCTCGCACAGCTTTAAAGATTTGAGACCATTTTCCTCAAGTTCTCTTTCTCTTTCATTCCATATATCCAGGAGCTCCTTCGATGGCGCAGTCCCAATTATTCCTGGGTGGGTCAAGCCTGGAAAACGTACTCCTGATACATATATACAGATGAAAACGAACATGCCATCTTTACACATATTTTTGTGTCAGAATAGCTTTACTAAAGAATTATTGATGATTTACCTGGTATATGCGGTGAATATGCGTAAATCCCTTCAAAAAACCAAATAGCCTTGGTAGCACAAGGGAAATGGTCAGTCAAAAACCCACCTCCATTTTCTCTATCAAATGTAGCAGTGTAACCCCATTCATCTCCAGGTAGAGGACCCAAGTTGCATATTTCTACGGCAAGAAGATCACCTGGTTTTGCTGGAACCCCATCTTCATCCAAAACTTTGACTGGCCCACTTAAGTAATGAACCTGGTCCAATTCCTAGACAGTTAAAAAACTAAATAAAACCCCAAAACATCATTGGCATCTTAAACAGGGAAAGTATTTAGGTCCTTACAGTTTTGAGGTCAATAAATTTTATATCAGAAGCAGAGTCATTATCTCGAATTACACCTCCTGTCCAATCCATCATCTCTACTCTAAAGAATTCCCCTGCTTTTACCTCTGCAACTGGAGGTATTTGAGGGTGCCATCGGTTATGAAGAGGCAACTCTTGTTCCCATGGGTACTTCTTCAACTCCACCGGTACTACTAACCTTGGTGTTTTAGGAGGCATGTTTGTGATTCTGGTTTTCTGGTATTTTGCTGATTGCATATATTTTTCAGTCAGTTCTCCTATGTTGAACTTAGCAGTAAATTTTGTTGTCTTGGTTGTGTATATTTTTCAAGTATTGACATGTTTTTGACTTTTCTTCCTTTGTGGTCCTTTTATTTTAAAGCTTAATTCCATATTGGACAAAATATAGGCAATTAATGATCTGAGTACTGAATCTTACGTTTAGGGTTCTGATTTGCTTCCTTTGAAGAGTTAATGAATATCTTTCCTCTTTTCTTTCCTTTTCTTTTGTCAAGAATACAGAACACACAATTTTCAGTCGTCAAGCATTTTTGCTCTAGTGAAGTCCACAGTTTACAACGTCTATAGTAGTATAATCATCAAAAGGAGGAGGGAGTAGTGATTAATATAACCGTGGTAGCTTCATTTAGTAGGTTAGCTTTCTATTAGTGAGGTGAAAGTCACAGTTTCGAGTTTGATCAACAAGGGTTTTCTGGAGTTGAGATTGACGTATTCACAGTATCTTCTCTACCAGTTCCAATTCAAGGGTAAGCCAGTTGATTTGGCAGAGGTTATCTTAAAAAAGTTTGGTTCTTCCCATCATTAAAAATACACCCAAAATTAAAACGTCATGTTGAAATCATGCATGTATAAGATTAAGAATGAGTAGATCCTAGGAAAAGATTAGGCAATATGTTACATACTTACATTAGCCTAGACTGCCTAGTAACTGACAGCTTTTGGATTGTCAGGCTACTTTATCGGTTCAAAAGACTTCACTCTTGATATCTTATGAACTCAGTCATTGTTCATATCATAAGGATAGAAGAAAGCTACAAAAGTTGTCATTTAGAGAGTCAATCATACTAGAAAATATGAGATGGATTAGATAAGCATCATACCACAGAAAGGTCAGCGTGTTTGATATCTTCTGCAGAGGAATCTTGTTTGATAGCACCTCCAGTGAAATCTACCATTNTGGGGCCTGCTAGACATGTGTCATTTAAGTCTGATACTGAAATTTTTTCTGTTTTTTTAGTTTTTTTTATTCCTTTGATGCAAGTCTTTCTAATGGTTCTGTATTAATTGCAATAGATTCACTTTAGAACTATAACGTGAGAATCTATTTGCACAAGCAATATTGTGTAGAAAGGTGCCATTATCTTTCCTCTTTATTATACTATTATTTTTCCTGTTAGAAAATCCTGCTTTTCTAGGTAAGTAGGTAGTAATGGAATGTTACTTTTAATTAACATTTTATTTTAATAGTCATTAAACTATGTAGGAAAATGGAGGAGAGACAATGTACTTGAGCTCAAGGAAGCCACTCATCTCGATTGCGCCACAGAATGAGACTTCACCATCTCCTTGAGAGAAGTGCATATCACCTGTACTAAGATTTGCTCCTTCTACAAACACTGGAAGGTAAATCTTTGAACCTTTGCTAAGATTCTTGATGTCGCAGTTTCCTCCATTCTCTCTTCCTGGTATTGTTCTTGCTGCCTCTTTAGCTATTTTTTCCCATTCTGCTGTCCCATTTCCTATCTACACATGATCATTATTTTTCATCAGAATTATCCATTTTTCACTTTTCTTTTTCTTATTTTTTGATTTTTAAATTTTTTTTGTGCTGTTATTGATTTCTATTTAACTGCTTGAAGTTCTTGTACCTTTCCTAATAGGCAGCCTTTGGGTGATGGCAAGTTTGCTAGTGGTCTAGAGTGTAGAACCTCGCACAGCTTTAAAGATTTGAGACCATTTTCCTCAAGTTCTCTTTCTCTTTCATTCCATATATCCAGGAGCTCCTTCGATGGCGCAGTCCCAATTATTCCTGGGTGGGTCAAGCCTGGAAAACGTACTCCTGATACATATATACAGATGAAAACGAACATGCCATCTTTACACATATTTTTGTGTCAGAATAGCTTTACTAAAGAATTATTGATGATTTACCTGGTATATGCGGTGAATATGCGTAAATCCCTTCAAAAAACCAAATAGCCTTGGTAGCACAAGGGAAATGGTCAGTCAAAAACCCACCTCCATTTTCTCTATCAAATGTAGCAGTGTAACCCCATTCATCTCCAGGTAGAGGACCCAAGTTGCATATTTCTACGGCAAGAAGATCACCTGGTTTTGCTGGAACCCCATCTTCATCCAAAACTTTGACTGGCCCACTTAAGTAATGAACCTGGTCCAATTCCTAGACAGTTAAAAAACTAAATAAAACCCCAAAACATCATTGGCATCTTAAACAGGGAAAGTATTTAGGTCCTTACAGTTTTGAGGTCAATAAATTTTATATCAGAAGCAGAGTCATTATCTCGAATTACACCTCCTGTCCAATCCATCATCTCTACTCTAAAGAATTCCCCTGCTTTTACCTCTGCAACTGGAGGTATTTGAGGGTGCCATCGGTTATGAAGAGGCAACTCTTGTTCCCATGGGTACTTCTTCAACTCCACCGGTACTACTAACCTTGGTGTTTTAGGAGGCATGTTTGTGATTCTGGTTTTCTGGTATTTTGCTGATTGCATATATTTTTCAGTCAGTTCTCCTATGTTGAACTTAGCAGTAAATTTTGTTGTCTTGGTTGTGTATATTTTTCAAGTATTGACATGTTTTTGACTTTTCTTCCTTTGTGGTCCTTTTATTTTAAAGCTTAATTCCATATTGGACAAAATATAGGCAATTAATGATCTGAGTACTGAATCTTACGTTTAGGGTTCTGATTTGCTTCCTTTGAAGAGTTAATGAATATCTTTCCTCTTTTCTTTCCTTTTCTTTTGTCAAGAATACAGAACACACAATTTTCAGTCGTCAAGCATTTTTGCTCTAGTGAAGTCCACAGTTTACAACGTCTATAGTAGTATAATCATCAAAAGGAGGAGGGAGTAGTGATTAATATAACCGTGGTAGCTTCATTTAGTAGGTTAGCTTTCTATTAGTGAGGTGAAAGTCACAGTTTCGAGTTTGATCAACAAGGGTTTTCTGGAGTTGAGATTGACGTATTCACAGTATCTTCTCTACCAGTTCCAATTCAAGGGTAAGCCAGTTGATTTGGCAGAGGTTATCTTAAAAAAGTTTGGTTCTTCCCATCATTAAAAATACACCCAAAATTAAAACGTCATGTTGAAATCATGCATGTATAAGATTAAGAATGAGTAGATCCTAGGAAAAGATTAGGCAATATGTTACATACTTACATTAGCCTAGACTGCCTAGTAACTGACAGCTTTTGGATTGTCAGGCTACTTTATCGGTTCAAAAGACTTCACTCTTGATATCTTATGAACTCAGTCATTGTTCATATCATAAGGATAGAAGAAAGCTACAAAAGTTGTCATTTAGAGAGTCAATCATACTAGAAAATATGAGATGGATTAGATAAGCATCATACCACAGAAAGGTCAGCGTGTTTGATATCTTCTGCAGAGGAATCTTGTTTGATAGCACCTCCAGTGAAATCTACCATTTCTATCCTGAAAACCTCCGCAACCTTGACTTCTGCAACATGTGGTATATCAGGATGCCATCTGTTGTGAAGGCTAAGTTTTTGTTCCCAGGGTTTCTTTTGAACGTCTACACAAATAACAGTTCGTGCACCATATATAGAGGCCATTGATTTTTTTTTTTGCTAAAGATGTTCGGTGTTCGGTTGTTCCTGTATCATGTTATTGACCCCTCTGTCCTTTTCAAAAGTATGTTTGCCAAACTTCTGGCCATTAATAATATTGATTAGAATGTATATACTTGTGACGGAGTGTCACAATGTCACATGCTTGATGCATATAGTTAAGGTGAAGCGAAGAGACCCGAGTAGTCCAATACAATACTATAGTTGGTTCAACTGTGACATATGGTGTACTAGATTAAAAAACTTAGAGAAATAGTCACTTGTTGTAAAGCTAGTAAGACTGCACATATTCTTCAATCTTCTCTCACCCTAGTCAGGAAAAATGTCCCTTTTGAGACATTTAGTATATTGGTGGCATATCAGTATATGTATATTGTTGGTGTCTCATTTTGACGTTGGTGGTTGCCATAACTTTCTTTTTAATTGATGGACCGTCCTTTTTAACTTGATTGAAACTTCTTTGTCTATCTTTCAACAGGGAACTTTCTTAGGACAAGATTAATTTGTTCCAGGGATTGTTGAGTGGAAACTTGCGTCATCATTCATTAAGGAATCAATTACTCTTTTTTGGTTAGGAACTTTCAGTCTTTCAAAGGACAACATTGATTTCTTTGAGGAATAACCTGTTTTAAATCAAATCACTAGTTTGTTTCAAGACTTGGCAATTCAGCATATGGTTCATATTTGTATTAGATTTAGGATTTTTTTCAATTTTCATATTATTAGAAGTTGTTAACTTAAATATTTTCGATGAGAGAGTAAAAAGTGGTTTTAAGTGTTTGAACTTTGAACCTTACCTTACAGTTCTAGAAGATCTTGAGATTTATTTTCATTGTCCGCCCTTGTGGCTCTCTAACAACAACAAAAAAACGTGGATGTTCTGTTTTTTTGCCCCCCTCTCCTCCCTTCCTCGTTGATTCCTTTTTGGTAAAAAATACTTCGTATGATTTTTTGGACCTTGCGTACCAAAATTGAACCAAAAAATGTGTATGATAACAGCATAGTGAACAGAAATTTAATTTAATTTATCCAGCTTTCTTCACTACCTTTTCTCATTTTCGTTGTTTATTTATCTCCCCCCTTTCCATTTAATAACCTAACAAAAATTTGTATAATAATTGCTATAAATACATAAAAACATATTGTACCTTCTATTACATTTGTATTATATTCAGGTGCTTACGCTGTATTGCATCGAGTTCATAATTCCTAATATGCAAACTAATCCCTTTTCCATTTCTGTCTCAGCAGGATCAAAGATAAAGTGCCATTACAGATATGAGGTGATTCGAAGTGGCTATGCTCAGGTGTTGGAGTTATTTGATTATATGTTGCATCCATCCAACTCAAGTGTAAGTAATGGCTTGTTAGTGGCCATTATTACACCTCACCTACACTTTGATTTGACTCTCATAGAATAGCAATATTGTAATCAAACAAGATCAGCTGAGTAGATTTCATTATAAAAGTCTATGATTAAGGGTAACCCATACATTTTGTCCTAATCAACTTTAGGTGTAACTGGTGAAAAAAAAAAAAAAGAAAGTATTGTTTCATTATTAAAATTGCTGGACTGTTTAAGCTTAATGTCAAAAAGGATGGTCCCAGAAGCTTGGCTTAATTTAGTTTGTGTTGTGAGATTTCATTGATCAGGATATGATAATGATCTTGCTGATTGCCAGGTAAAAGTGTTTTACGATAGATGTGCTTAAATTAGCTATACATAATGATAATAGAGAAACACGCTCTAATTGAGTCTTTTGTGGTTTGTGGTCAGAAGCAGATGTTAACGACATCAAGATGGTGGAGGGATTCAAGTTTCATGCCCGTTATCTCTCTGTTATCCACCATCCCTTTTATAGGGTTTTAAAATGGTTGGAACTTGAGAGGAAGAAATGACAGTTGTGGGGGTAAACTTCTAAACTATAACTCCCAATTGAGTGAAATTTTGGGGAGTGTTTTTGTGACATTCTTGTACTCTTTATGAACGTTTAATTAGTTATTAAACAATTATCTAAACTAAAATAATACGGAGTAGTACATACACTAAATTAGCGTAGGAATGTATGAAAATGAAGATAACATGTCAATGTTTAATTCTTTAACTTATGACTAGTCAATAGTCATCAATTTTATAAGATGAGAATGAGGAATAACTCAAGTGTTTAAAGCTTCCCTCTCAATTTTAGGTTATCCTGAGATCAATTCTCACCCCGCCTTTGTAGCTCCTTAATACCAAAAAAATCAAGTCTATAAGATGGCATATCATTTTCTTAGATCAATCATGCCTTAGAGTCAGAAAATAGTCAAATACTAGGCATTAGCTGACACTTGATCGGACTAGTGCAAAACTCGACATGAGCCAATGAATAAATAAAAATACTCCGTACAACTTTAGGTTGTGCATAACTTTTATTTTTGAGAGAAGTATTACGTGACATTGTACAATTATTAGAATTTTTACTTGATCGTTCTATAAGAAACATGATCTGTGCACCCAAGTGTAAGCCTGAGTCGGCCATTTAATATTTGTGACAACATGATCAACGGGGCACAGGCACCACCTTCGGCTGAAGAGCATACAGATGCTCAAGGAGCATATGAAAGGCCGAAACCGATAACGCATAATAGAGTGAGTAAAAGAAGGGGTGCGGTGGATAAGGATGGCACATAATATAAGCAGGTTGGGGACAAAGACGTAGATGGAAAATATTGTCAGCATCCCAGCAAACTTGGGATGTTTGCTGACTTCTGGGTCTCTCAACAGCCAAAACCCAAATGTTTGTCCTTTGGATCTTCTTAATCTTATTCATTTTCACGCCCCCCATCCCTTGGCTATGGGGACTCCTCTCATTGGTCAATCCTATTCTTTTACACCTTTCATTGAGTACGTACTACTGGTAGAGCAGTAGTATATTATTGCTTTTGCTATCACTACTTTTTCTCATTGTCTTTTCTCCTTCAATTCTTAATCAATTGGTCCCCTTGCTTGACTACCTAGTGCAGCCATACATATCACAATATTTATCCCTCTTATATCTGTCTGTTATAGATTCTTTTCGGAAGCGTCTGATCTGAATACATGATGATCTAAAATTAAACTTGGTTTGTTGTTCAAAAGATGATATTGCTCCGAAAACACCTCTTAAAATCTAAAGTAAAATATTAGGTTTTGAAGATATATAAAGCACAACGAATGACTTTACAATATTTCACCTGTAAACTTAATTAGTTGAGTAATAACTCACTTGATCAAAGCTTTTAAGTAGGATGAGTATGCTAAATGGCCTAGAACAAGGCTAATATAATCTCCTTTAACTACTTATTAGTTACCATTGAGTAGTAATTTTGGGCATATCCTGTTTTATAATTCTTTAACAACGTAATAATAATCTACAATCCTACTATCGTATTCACTCAAGATATGAGAATATCTTCACACCCCCACTCCTTTTTCCACGTATCGTTATATTTGTTTCTTTCAACTACTCAACAATTTTGAATTTGGGTTCTTTCTCATGTCCCTAGTTATTCCACATATGTCGCTTCAATTTTGTTGTCAAATTGATAACTTAGTGTAAATTTTGTCTATAATTGAAACATACGACCCCTAGAATAGAAGTACCTATCATAAAATTTATAGGCCGAACAGGAAAAATCTCCTTTGCCATTATGAGCATTTACACCGAGGAGGCAAGGAGTCTACGATATGTGCGTCTCTCTCAAGTCATAACAAACATTTTGCGTAATTGTCAGCTCGTCACTTCAAATTTTTAATTACAAGCTACCCTCAGTACTTAACATTATAATTTTGTGTCAAATTTGTGCTTGAAAATGGGGGAAAAACATCTTCTTACATCTTTATATGCTATGATATATAGTATGACGGTTGCGTTGCATATTCGCTTTACAATATTTCACAACAAAAAAAAATTCCACCTATTTTTTGACACAATAGCAGGAAAAAAAAAAATAGTCATCTTAGTAATTTGTTGTGAAAGCAACAAACCAACCACATGCACATGGCTACATAAGCAAAAGGAAAATTTATCATTAAGGGTAATCCAAAATTCATAATAAGTCTCTGCTAAGACCATTGTAGAGTAAGACTATCAAGTATTTGTAATGTGGACGGTGGAGTGCATACTACTACAGCACTACTTTAGGTCTTTAGTTATTAATAGCAACTTACTCTAGCTTATTAGCTTCAATCAACAATAGATTACTGACTACTACCCACTAATCAAGTTGGCAGCTTTTATAGAATTGCAAACTAGCTATCCATTAAAGGATTTTAGTCAATTAATAAACACTTAAACTCGTACTCTTAATTGTCTCTTACTAGAATTTGAGGATTGATTAAGCTTTAACAGTTGTACATTTGGATTTTTATTTTTATTTTTTTTTAGTTTTGACTGTATCTTGCATTTGCTTCAATAATTGGTTTGTCATGGATTAGGTTTTGGACTTGTTAGAATTGATTCATTCTAAGCTTGTTATAGTGAGGACTGAGGAGTCCTGATCTAGATTATAGAGTCGGAAACCGTCGAGTTTAATTGTATTTATAAAAATAAAAATACAATGATCGTATACGTACTCGATCATTAACGATCTGACAATATCTATATATATATATATATATTTGGGAATAAGATTATTAGATTAATTATGGAGGACGCGGAAATCCTGAAGCAACCTAACTACGTCAAAGATGGTGGCCAACAGTTGCAACATCAAACACATTATTAATATGTGTCCATTATCTTAAATTAAAGAACAAGAGTATATATTTTACTAAATAAAATAAAATAAAATATTATTCCAAATTGTTCTCCAGTGTAATGTCACTGTATCATGCTTCCCCTGCATATATCTACATTATTATTTCCCTCATAATCTGTTGGCTTACTTCATCACAAATAGAATTGCAACGCAAATACTTGTATATTTGTTTTTATTTTTATTAAATTAAATAATTAATTAAGACGATAATGCACTCTTTTTCCACTGAATAGTTAGGTGGGCATGAGTATGGGGCATGGTTAATGACCTCATTACCCATGTGGAAGTGACTTGGATAATTTTTATCTTATATTTTTATAAAATTTCAATTTGGATTAAAATATATATATATATATATTTATCATTAGCAGAAGAAAAGGTCATGGCTCTTGCCCTCTCATATTGAAATGAATCTTGTTAAAACAATTTAAATTAATTGACGTAGTACATCCAAAGAGATAGGATGATTTTATGGAAACAGCATGGAATGACATGATTTGTGGGATATTTTTATACAGTTTTTTTTTAATTAGTGGTTGATAGTTTGATACCATTCTAACACATAAACCTACTTTATTTTATGGTTACAAGTTTTTACATGGGAAACAAATTGTTTGTTCTAGAAAATCTCATTTACCTGTCTCTATTCCCAAATATTCGACAACAGTATGTTAAAACTTAAAAGTAATTGAATTAAACTAGAGTTAGAAAACTTTTTTACACTTCTCGACTCTAGTTTAAACTTGTTTTGTTAGGTGATTGTTACTTTAGTTTAAGCTTTGAAGTGCTTGTACACTAATTATTAATGGTGTTTGGGTTGAATTTGAGTAAAATAACTTTGTTACGTCTCAATAAAGCTTGTTGTTTTGTTAGGTGACGTATTTAGTTAATTATGATAATTTTTCCTCATTTATACAGCACTATGTTTTTTTAGATGGTTTGAACTTTGTACTGCGTCAATTGGCTTTTCCACATCGATTAAGGGTATTTTTGATGAGTTTAAACTTCATATGCAAATCGTTTGTTTATTAAAACTAACGCTATAAGTTTAATCTAGATACCTTTCCGTATTTTGAATAAAAGGTTGAAAAGTTGGGTGATGAAAAGGGTTAGAAGCTGCAAAAGTGAGTACAATTTGAAGAAGAAGGATAGATGTAAGAAAAATGGAAGAATAAGTAAATAGAGCATGAGGTAGGCATTTTAAAAAATAGGAATGTCAAAAGTATAGAAAGACGTGAATAGTTAGGCATTGAATAAAATGTATTTAAAAAAAGAAGAAGCAAGTTGAGGGGGTTTTGTTGTTCTCCCAGTCCTTGGGTAGAGGAAGTGGGAAGGAATCCAAGGAAGGAGGGGTGGACTCTCTTTTACCCCATTTGCGGAGAAACGCGGCCGTTTCCTCTTTCTCTTTCTCTCTCTTCCCCAGTCTTTTGGAATCTGACCCCTTTCTCCATTCCTCCAATTATACTTGTTCCTTTTCTTTTTTTAATAAAACTTCCTTAATATTATTTTTCTTATTACATTGGTGTTTTGCATCCAAACTAATGATGTTAAAACTTGAAAGTAACGAAGAAATTGTTAAAGAATACTGTAGGATTTATAATGTATGAAAAAAGTAACAGAAAATGATTACTTTGTGTTAGAAATATAGCAAATAATTTAGGACAATTAGAAATGAAAATTGTAAGAATTAATAAAAATTTTGAAACAAGTATTTTTCTTAGTTAGGATTAGATCGTTTGACCAAATATTCATGTGTTATGTTTTACAATAGCTATTTGACTTTTAATAGTACTTGTTTAATTTTTCCATACCTTCTAGTTAATGACAAATGATTTTAGAGTAGGTTTTTTTTTTTTTTCCAAGAGACTGAAAATGAGAGAAGAGGATTTTTGTTTTTCTTCGTAGAATAAAAATGTAAATTTCCTACAAAATGTTGTTTATTAATAATTGTCAAACAACCAAATTACAGACCGTACGGCTTATAGAGTAAAAATTAGTACTTTGTACGAGTACTTCAAATAATCAAAATGTAACAAAAGCAAAATACGGAGTATATAAAAATGTATGTTATGTTGAATTTTTTTGTTAAACCTTCTTTTAAATTTATTATACTATCTTAATTGCAACTGTTGAATATTTTATATGTCTTGCAACTAATAGGAAACAAAAATAATAATTTATTTCAAGTCAATTTAAAAAAAAAGTGAATTTGAATGATGAAGTGATAACTTATAAACTGAATACCAGGCCACCACCAAACTAACTAAAGACTTGAGTTAATAAGTAACCCAACTCAAGTACTCAACTCAACCCTGAAATCTCTCTCCCCTCTCAATCTATAAATCTCTGTTATTATGCTCCCTTTCCACCCTATTCTTCCTCCTTTTACACCCTCCCTCTCTCTTCCCTTTCTTCTTCTCCAAGCTCCACTTCATCCTACAATAATATATACTATCTGTAGTTAATGTCCTCATAGTCATACTACTCTTTCTCTCTCACCAGTCACCACCACCGTACCTAAACAAACAAACAAATAAGATGAGCTGCAATGGTTGCCGCGTACTCCGCAAAGGATGCAGTGAATCATGCATCTTAAGACCCTGTCTCCAATGGATCGACACTCCTGAATCCCAAGGTCACGCCACCGTCTTCGTCGCTAAATTCTTTGGTCGTGCTGGTCTCATGTCTTTCATCTCCAATGTCCCCGACTCTCAACGCCCTGGTAACCTTCTTTTTCCCATTTCTACCCTTCTCCTCTCTTTTCATTTTCATTTTCTGCCCTCTCTATTTTTATTAACTACACTAACTAACTTACTTATTATTATCTCTCATTTCTTATGCAGCTTTATTCCAGTCCCTTCTCTACGAAGCTTGCGGCCGTACCGTTAACCCCGTTAGTGGCGCCGTTGGTTTACTCTGGACTGGTAACTGGCACGTCTGTCAAGCCGCCGTTGAAACCATCTTACGTGGCGGTACTCTCCGTCCTATCTCTGACTTTCTCATCGGAGCTCCTCCCTCACCTGTCCCCACCACTTTCGACACCGACGACAACTCCGAGGTTGTCTGTCCCCCTAAACCTAACACCAACACGTGGCGCAACCAGATTGCTGCTGTAAATACTCTCATGCAACAAGATCTCAACCATAAAAACTCACCTCCTCCTCGATTCACCAACAGTAAACGCCGAAAGGAGGAAGATCACTCTCACATGAAGAAGCTCGATCTTAGTCTCACGCCACCGTCTTTCCTTCACGCGCCGCCGCAGCAGCAGCAACGACCTGCTACTCCATCCTTGAACTCCGAGGAGTCTGCCACCACTGTTAGCTTCGACAGTGATAATAATTATTATCATCCTAAACTCTTGAACCTCTTCGTTTAAGGACACTTCCTGGGTAAAGTGCTGCGTTTTGGTGTAATTTTTTTTATTATTCAGGGAAGAATTCGAAACCAACTTAACTCTTAGATCTATCAACCTTTTATATAAGGTGAGGAAAAATTTTGCGTTTTGTACAAGGAAAAGACTGATGAAGAAGGTGGGGTTATTTTCGGAATTAGATTTTCCGAGGATATTTTTGTAAATGACCGACGGCAAAGATTTCTCACCCTAAAATGCGGGGAAAGGAAGATGAATGCTAAGGCGGCGTCTATTATTATTATTATTTTTTTTTTTTGGGTTAGTTCGAGTTTCTTTTTATTGGCTCGTCACTCTTTTTTTTTGATCTGTGACTTATGAGTTATGACTACTTTGTAACGTTAAATAAGTACTAATAATAATAAGAAAATTGTATTTTTGACTCATTACTTCTCTTAATTTAATTGAGTACCATATTGTACTTCGTTGTCTTATTATTAATTCATTATAATTATAATAGTTGATTCTCCACTAATTATAATTGAGAGTTTTTACACGATTTTGTTATAACCGTTGAATGAATAGAGGATAGTTTGGTAGTGTTTAAGTTAGGAAGGCAGAATTGTGTGTTAACTTGTAGTGCATAGATCTTTTCCACTTATTTGTTGGAATGTTAACTTCATGAATCACCTAATTTTTTCTTATTCCATCTTGATTTCTTGAGTGTAAAGAGTTTTCTAACAACCTTGTTAACTTTGTCGCTAAGTTATGCTAGATACTGGAAGAGTTGAACTGAACTAATTTTAAAGCTGAAGTATAGTCAAGTCATTTCCAATCCAACGATTAACAAGACTTTAGGTACGTAGTACTAAAATGACCACGGTTCATAAGCATGGTGATGATGTCTAAGGAAATAATTAAAAACATATGATGTACTACGTACATATCTAATACGTAGCATTAATTTTCTTTAGATTAAAAAAGAAATATGTTTATCGATACTACATCTTGTCATATGGTTTAACTAACATCAATCTCCCTACACTTAGAAGTTTCTCGACTCATTTGGAATCCCATATGCTAAAGTAGGATGAATTGATGAAATACAATATTAAATTTCCATATTGTCATTTCTTACTGTTAGAATAAAATTTAGCTAGTTTATATAGCCTTTTGGGTTCTTTTAAATCGACAAATTGACATGTATACAAGTAAAAGAGAGTGCAAGCATCAAATTTAGGAATTTAACACTTTTAAGGGGAGTATTCTTATTCTTTCATGATATCACACTCAAATTTTAATTGTGACTAAAAAAAAGCAAGTGTAACCAAAGATTGAAGATATGAATTAAATATTTAATGTAGAGAATAATGCAAGTGTTTATGATAAATGTCTCTACGATTTTTGAAAAGCTAAATCTAAGTTTTTATCTCTAAATACAGAAGTTAAATAATACATAGTACTAGTATAAAAAAGGAGGAAAAACAAACACCTAACAAAGTACTCTCTCCGTTTCTTTTTAATTGTTACGTGTTGATTTCTGACACTATTAATGAATATACTTTGCCTTCATTTGGTTTTATACACGTAAAGAAAAATATAGTTATATAAAATCTTATTTGATTTGTCATAAAGATTTGAAATGTTGTCTTAAAAGACATGAAAAAAATATAGCAACTACAAAAAACAAGAAAGTATGATAAAAGATACTGTAAGAGAAATTCTAAACAAAAGTTAGGAGTAACTTAATTTCCTACCTAACTAACATTACAAGTTTACAACTCTAGCTAGCTATAGGATAAAAAAAAAAAAAAAAAAAAAAAAAAACGGAACGGACTCCTTCGCTCCACTTTTTGTTGGTTATACTTGATCTAATTTTTTTCACAGATTTTTTTTTTTGGTACTAGGGAGCCATAAAGACGGGGATGAGAATTGATCTCAAAATTTTCTGAAACTGGAAAGGGAGCTTTTACCACTTGAACTACCCTTCACTCTCTCACTCACATAAAGATTTGAAAGGGAGGAAATAGTAAAATAATAAAGATAAAAAAAAAAGACATAAAAGTAAAAGTAAACAAATGAAATTTGGGGTTTTCTCCTTCTGGTACAGTACACAAGAGAAAAGAAACCCCAGAAAGGAAGAAAAAGGCGCGTGTAGAAGTGACAAAATCTTTGGAATACTAATTATTCCCAATATCAAGATTACATACCCAGCGTTGTAGGATTGTTGCATATTCATCATCCACTACCTTTTTTATTTCCCTATCCAAAACGACGAAAAAATCCACATATTATATGTGCATTTAATACTTATATTGTTTTTTTTTTAATGAAAAATGATTTTTTTTTTAAATTATAATCGGTTGAAATACACAGTCTTGAAGAAGAAAATCATATGAAATCTCATTTAAATCTTTAAAATGGTTAAATCTTTATAATGATTAATACGAAGTATGAGTATTATACTATTATATATGCTACTTTGTCAGTACGAATATGTACTTACAATTTACAACAAAAAATATTTGTGTTCAAGTGAGTGTCTTAATTACACTAGAAGGTAAATGAAGCAAGCAACCTGAGAAATAGAATAAAATCCCTGCTTTATAAATTTGTTAATGTTGGGTTTTTTGAACATATAATACAGAGTAATTAAAAACCATAAAAGTAGTCAAATTTGATAAGATGTACTCTCTCGTAATTTTTAGTTATAAGAATATGTTATCTCTTACAAAAAAATATATTCAATTATTATAACTAAAAAAACTATGTTAAAAAAATAACGACGAAGTTCTTCTGTCCATCAATATTCCAAGAGTAACAAACTTTTTAAAATAATGCCAAGAGTTAAAATAAGTAGCAAAATGGAATATATTATTGTAAAATTAAAAGAAACGCAAAAAACTATAGAAATGAAGGGAAAAAGGTTTAAGAGCTCCAAACTATTGGCTTCACTTCATGTTCAGTGGTTCAATTATAAGTTTCTCACCTTTCGGCGGACAGCTTAAGTTGCTGACGTAGTTAAGAGAGAGAAAGAATATGGACTTTTGGTAGAGAGAGAGAGTAACATTTGGGCTTGGGTTGGGCTGGGCAGGGCTAGAGGCGGCTCTTGAGGAGGAAAAGGGTCGCAATTAGGAAAGAGTGATGAGGGGTTAAAAAGTAATTTAGAAAGTGGGACCAACACCCACCTCTCAATCTCTCTGTATAATTATTAAAAAAAAAAAAAAGCTTTTGTTAGCAAAGTGTTAAGTTGATGATGATCTCTCTTTATCCAAGTCTTCAACTTGCACCCAAACGTACGATCCATGTCAGCCTTGATTTTCCCTGTCTCCCCACCATCTTATTTTTATTTTTTCTACTCATTACTTTTCTTTTTTCACAGTACTTTTCTTTTGTTCCAACATCCACCCACAAGTTAAAAAAAAAATTAATGCTGTTTTCTTTGCAAAAAAAAAAAAATAAATAAAAAATTCCGTAATTAACATTTTCTACTAGTAATTCTTTTAACAGTACTCCAGGAGGAAAAATATATACAGTAATATTAAATTGTTTGATTATAAAGTTATTTAATATGGAGTAGTATGTTTTTTTATAAGTGTTTTATATTCATTATTGATTTGTTAATGAAGTTTTGGAATTACTTTTTTTTTTTTTTGATATAATTCATAAATAAAATGCATCATCTTTGTATCATTATAATATATTCAAAGTAAGATTTGATTCGTTTCAAATTCATCTAGGGCCTGTTTATTTCAACTGAAAACAGCTGAACTGAAATAATCGGAGCTGAACTGAAAGTTTTTTAAGGAAGGATTAATAAATAGCAAAATAAAAGAAAAGCTGAATTGAACTGAATTGAATTGAATGAATTTTAAGCTAGAGTAAACAGATCCTTAGTAAGTATGATTGCGTTGTTGATAATTTAATTAAGAGATTGTTTTTAAAAAAAATCTAAAAAATATTAAGAAACATAGGAAATTTAATACAATATAGTAAGAAATAAGAAAATTGGTGCACCGTATATAGAGTGAGAGTAAAATCTTATATCCTTTTGAGCTAAAATGAGCTTAAGCGAACCTAACTAAATACTACTGTGTGCAATGGTTGTCTTGTATCATACTTAATTGGAATATAAACCCCCAAATAAAGTACGAGTAAAAAATGAATACGATACGGCAAATGCAAGTGGATTCTTTTCCTCTACTTTGGGGATTGGTGGGCCAGCAACACACGTCACATCCACTAATGAAATTTGATTATATTTATTGAGCAAAATAGATATTATTATTAGTCCCACTAATGAGTCCAATTAGAATTAATTACTCCGTAGAAATTTTTTGGACTAATTTTATAAAAAAGGCCCAGAACTTATCTCTTTCTTTGCAAATAATGCAGCGACTCGCCGCATTTACAGTGGGGCCTACATACCAGAATTTTCTTTCGTCAGCGCATTATCTCTTTCAATCTTCCTCTATTTCTTGCTTCTGCTGGTTTCTTTTTGCGGCATATCTCACCCATTAACAATTGTTTTTATATTGGCTTTTCTTTTCATTTCATGGCCTTTTCATACTCTCCTTATTATCCTACTAGGCGCTGGTGTTACCTAATTACCACCACATCTTTGCTCATGATTGCTCCGATTAATTCAAATAAATTGATCGCATTGCATGCTATTGGTATAATATTTTCCAGCGAAGATTTATATATTACTAAAAAAAAAGTGTATTTTAAGTGAACAATAGATAGATACAAAAAGAACATTTTTCTTGAGAAGCTACATATGTAGTCCATCATAAGTTTCATCAAATGCTTTGCAAAGTAAGAGCCTGTTTACTTGATGAATTGAGCTGAACTAAACTTAACCGGAAGTTTTTTTTACGAAGGATTAATGAGTAACAAAATAAAAGAATAGCTGAATTGAACTGAGCCAAGCTGAAATGAACTGGTTTTAAGCTGAAGTAAACAGTCTCTAACTAGAGTTTTCATTTGACCTATAATACAAGCTTAATGATTTGATGACTTTTAATTGATTTTTTGCCTGTATAGGTCGACACCTAAAATTTAATTGAAGGCATACTAGACTTTATTTTTATGAGCTACTCCGTATGTCATTTGAGAATGCTCCGTTATGGACTTATAGTATTCTAATGGAGTATCAAAACTAGCCAGCATTGTACTATTATTTGATTTTAGCTTTCTAAATGTCAAAAAAAAAACCTAATAAATATTAAATAATAATGTCATAACTCATTTGCACGTCTTGAATATGACCTTAGATGGCATCAAAAAAAAAAAAGGAATATGACCTTAGAAAATTCTTTCTCAATTATTTATATATATGATATATTCCTCCAATGTATTTGGAATTTGAATTTAAAAGGTTATACTTTAATTTTGATGCATGCATGTAATGCTTTTAAGACATGTTTTTATTTATAGAAAACAAGTGAACTAAACGACTAATTGGAGCTGAAATGGATTAAATTGAATAAAACTGATTAGAGCTGAATTAAATTGAAATTAAGCTGAAACGAACAGAACCTTAGCCCCATTTGATTTATATAGTATGATCACCAATTCAGATCATTACTTAAATTCAAAAATAATTATCATCTTAAATAAAACTGTTTACTTAAAAAAAAAAAAAAAAGTACCATATACAAAAGTAAATTGATCTACTATTATTATATACCTGTATGTAAATATATGAAGCCAACTGATTGGCAACAACCCTATCGTTCAATCAAGTGACAAATACATTGAATCACCCAAACATAAAGTTGCATACTTGTGTAACATCCATGATGACCACGTACATATAAATGATATAATTACAAGAAGGAATTTTCTGCCGTCTATTGCATGTGATCCACATAGCCTAGTTAAATTTCGTTATTTTTAAGACTTGAATTCTACTATATATCTCCCATGTAATCCTTACTCCTTAGATTGGAAAATAAATTAGGACCATCGATCATAAAACTTGTCATTTGCCACTTTGCCAGTGTCTTACTATTGGAGATAGTATTACCACATTTGCAATTGCATTTGCTTGTGGAATATAATGCACATATGATAGATATTTATCTCACTTTGATTTTGATCTCCATTTGTTAGCTAGGACCACTTACGCTTGCAAGTTGCAACTTGGCTCTGATTTTATTTGCCTGTTCCTTGCATTTTGGGATGCTGTCAGTCTCCCTATCTTTTGTGGGGGCATGTATTTAGCTTCAATATCTTGCCCCTTATTTGATTCCTTTTCCTAAGTTCACTATCCTATCAAAAGAGATAATTGATAGTTTAATTACTCTACCTAATAGCTCTACTCATAACTCATAAATTACCCACATTACCGGAAGTTTTTTTTTTTTTTTTTTCTCTTTTTTTTGGTATTAAGAGAATCGATCACAAGATTTCTGAAATTGAGAGGAAAGTTTTAACCATTTGAGCTACCCCTCACGCACTCTCAATCACATTATAGAAGATGGTTATACATGAAAAAGGGAGTGATCGTAAGTATATTTTGTAAGCCGTTGGACCTATCAATAATTTGTGTAGAAAGTCTGAAATCTATAATGTATTCATAAGTTTACCACTCATGCTTAAAGCTAGAGTATGTTTTCACCATTCCTTTTTTAAGACACATACAACGATCACATTTATTGATACCATGTTAGACGGTGCTTTGATAATTTGCGATTTTCAAATTAAGCTCAAAGAATATTAATCTATATTGTAGAATGGAATTATAAAGTAATGTGGCATGGTCAGAATGGGCATAGAGAGGGCTCAAAGTGTAACGGAAAGGTTGCCATAAAGATAAAATTGTAAACAAAGAGGAAAAAACAAAGCCAAGGAATCTTCTTATATATGTCACAAGGTTGTAAATCAGCCAATTGCATAAGAACAACAGCTTATATTTGGGACCCTAAATGATGAACAAGTTATAGTATATGCCCTAGTGGCTTATATAATTTGATGTGATAAAGAGTTGCGGACCCATGTACGCTTACCCTTCTCTTTAATATTAATTACTATGTGGTGATCGATATTAATAATAAAAATAAATATAATGTTGAATTAAATACTCGTAATTTTGAGAATAATGTGACGCGGATTTCACCACCGTTCTCTATCATTGAATTTAGGCAACCACGACAAAATTTCCCAGCTCCTGGGTTCTGATCTGGTCCTTCCATCTACTACAACATATATATTCTTCTATCATACAATAAATAATATCTTGATATATATAATTTTTTCTTTGACGTCATACTCAATTCAACTATTTTAACTGCTAAATAATAGAGTAATATAATTCTGCATCATACGTACTCCAACTAATATGGACATCATTATCAATTGTAATCGACAAATATCTAAGCCTATATGTCATTTTTAACCCTTAAATTAAAATTCACAATACTCCGGCTGACCTTATTTGTTCTTTTGATTTTTTGTGAGCTAAATTAAACTTAACTTAATTCAACCAAATTGAATTGAAATCTATTAAAATGATTACAAAAGGCTTATTAGCTTTATATTTTACTATAAATGTATTAAAAGGATTTCGTACATACGATTCCCTTACATAATTCTTGTCTTCATTAATTGTATGATGAATATATCACACCCTTGAAACAACTATTATTATCTTAAAATTTTCTTGTCAAATAAAGACTTGCTTTCATAATTAGAAACTAAAACTAATCTGCTGCCCCCCTCCGTCCCTTATTTTTCTTGTCCATCACTATTCACCTCTTCATTATGATATATGATATAATAATAATAGTGGGGTCAAATTGGGGTAATAATTGATGAAAGAGAAACAATGCAACTAATAGTGGGTGATTTGTGGGGTTCATTTTAATAAAAAAAAACTATGTACCTAATAAAGTTGTTTGGTAAAGAAAAATATGAAACATCTCAAAACAGCATATGTAAAGAAAAATAGGGAATGGAGGGAATACATGCTATTGTATCTACTAAAATTAACGGACAACCACCTATGCCCTAACGTGGATCTAACATTCGATATAGGTAAGTTGAGCCATAAGACAAGCAAGCCAGTCACAACCTTTAGGCTATGTTTAATTCGTTTGAAATATTCTAATCTTAAATTTTCTGTGGTCTGATCTGAACTTGTTGTAGTTATTTTTTGTTTTAATATTTTCTAATCTAGTCTAATCTGAACTGAGTTTTTTTGATCTGTTTTTTTTTTCTAAACACCTCCTGTATCTACCAAAATTAATGAACAACCACCTACGCCCTAACTTCCGATATAGGTATGTTGAACACTTGGACTATAAGACGAGGAAGGCAGTCAGAACCTTAACATCCCTAAACACATGAATTATTTTTGGGTGGTATGAAACTATTACTAGTCAAAGAAGGGGATGGGAAATTAATTGATAGAGTAATAAGATTGCTGAATAAAATAAAGACAAAAGTAGACCCACGGCACTGAATGAATGGAGGAGAATTAAAAGTGAAGTGTGGTACAAAATGGTACATACTACACTGCACTACCAGACATCGTGGAGGAAGAGCGAAGTGTTTTCCTTTTCAAATGGTACGCAATTATAAAGGTACTCTAGTATAAAAACAACAACAAACAAATGTATGTTACTAAACATTTATTCACAAAATTGTATATGTAGTACCACGATTAACTTTTAGAGGTTGTAATTTCTTATTATGGTATGCAAAGTTGCAAAACACCAATTATATTTTGACACGCAAGTAGAATATAATGGTTTTGGGAGCAATTAAATTGACAATAAAGTAAAAGCATATATGGAATTGGATTTTGTGGATATATAGATAGATGATTGTTTGTGGTGCTTGATGACGCAGCTTAATAATGTTAACTTCTCCCCCACCAAAATTCGTCCAAGCTAAGGCCCCTCCATGTGCTTGTCCTTCTTGTCTTTTTTGATTCCAACGATACCTCTTTTTCTCACTCAATTTTACATCTTATACAGTATAACAATCTTATTCAATTCAAAAAAAAAACACCGTACTGTGTTAATCGAGTCTGAATATTTATGATCATAAGGTTTGACTTTACATTAAATAGTTGATGTTTTACATCAAGTGATCAAGCATAACTCAAAAATGCATGCTAATCACTTGCAAAATGCAAATGTTAATGATCTAATTAGATGAAAATCATAATGATCAATGTTATTATGTTCTTCTATCTATGTTTATAAGTAATCACATGCATGCCAATCAAATCAACATTAATGGCAAACTATATACTCCGTATTGCTACCAAAAGATTCAGTTAGAACTCGACCCATATGAGCCAGCATTGTTATAAACTTGATTAGCTATGAATATATAGTATGTTTTCAATTCAACTACACAACATCTCCCATTTGGAAAAACATAGAAAAAGTAATCTTATCCAAAATGCAGTTGATGTCCAGAATTTTATTATAATAATAACATAAGTGAATATGATAGGTCTAAAGTTTAGAGTAAAGGATGGATTACTTTTTGTTATTGCTGAATGGGTATCTACTAAGCCAAGACGACCTTAGCTTGAATATTTGGTGCCCCTTGGTGTTTTCTAAGTCTTAACCTTGTACCTTTGCTCCCTTTATTTTGATTAATCCTGGTGCCAAATTAGATATTGTTGAAGGGTCTTACATAAGTTTGAATATTATATATAATAAGAAATTATGATAGCTTGAGTTATTGTAAAACCGCGGTAATGGTGGTTACATACTTAACTACAATTATTAGTCTTACATACTAATTACAAAAGATTTGTATTAAGAGGACAAATCTACAACGCTTACAGTCTTACATACAGTAGCTCATGTACGAAGTTATGACCAATTGACCACATGTTGGGAGTAGTTGTTCCACATTATAAAAGATGACTAGCTTATAAATTACCTATTAGTATATTACCGAATGATTTTATAACTGAAACATCATGGTCTTGAACGTAATCAAAGTATCATGATCTCATCTACCGCATATGCAGGCTTTAAGGCAGGCTTAATATTAATTAGATTTATCACTCGATCGAGGTAGTGCATGTATCGTATGTTTTATTTAGTATTTAGGTTATGGTCCACATGGATTAGACCCAATGTTTTGGAGCAAATAAGTGATCAGAGTATTGTATTATGTATAGTATTATTAAAAACAAGTTTGACAAAAAGGTCGTCGTCTTATAAGTTCGTCTCAAACAAGTCACTCATAACAATATTATAGGATAGTCATATTAGATTTACAGGGGTGAAAGTTCGTGTGCGGTTTGAACTTTGGTCAACTCCAAATCCAAAACATTATATTTCGGTCTCTGATTTTTCACTCCAATCCAATCCAAATTATGTTACAGTCCAAACCACACTATACCACAAATTTTCGGTCTTCTACTTTTGAATCCAGACCGAAACATAATTTGGTAAGAAATTTGTTTTCTACTTGTCTTCCCTCAAATCCTACTTGACCTGCTAAAAGTATATAGGCATATATCTAAGTATCTAATATACATTAAACAATCTTCATAACAAATTAACAAGTGGGTTATGGTTTTTTTAGGTTCTTTTGGAACTTTGGACTATTGGGCCTTCATAAATATAATTTGTCTTGAGGATTCGAGTAGATTGGTGTTCGGTGTGCGGTTTGCACATAAATTTTAAAACTTCAAACCGACTCCAAACCAAAGACCGAAATTTCAAAAAATTTCGCTCCAAACCGCACCAAAATTAAAAAAAAAGATTTTCGATTTTAAACCGAACTAGTTTCACCCCTAATTACATTACCTATGAGGCTTGAGGTTGAGGTATATATATGAACATAGGTTAGAAATCATTGAATTAAAAATGATCACTAGTAGTGTGGAAACACAGATGTGAGTGTATAATTTGTTTGTTTTTTTTTCACCAAAAAAATAGAGGTACTATATATACTACGTAGTACTTACCTTATACCTTATATTCTTAATGGTTAGAAAAATATGGTACGTGTAATTGGTAAAAGCTCCAACTTGTAATCAAATTACAATTACACGGGCTATAACTTGGTAGATATATATGTGAATTGGTTGGCTCATCCGCAACGTAACGGAATAGCTAGTAGCTAGGCAAGCAATAACATACATATACGGTGATACAATGATCATGAATAAGCAATGCACTAAAATGATTAACACGTACCATAAGAATCAAAAGAGGCCAAGCTAAGGTCGAGTGATATATATGAGTAGGAAAGTAGGCTTAAAATTAGAAAGGTCATTTTCTAAATTAAGATAGATCGATCTTATTAAGTTTGATCGAAGGTCAACGTCCAAAGAATATGAGAATCGATGGATGGATTAATTAGCTACAGCAATTGTAACTTTCACAAACAATAAATACCCTTTTGCTTTTATAGAGAAACATATGCCCCTTCAACCCGTTTTATAGTCATTTCTAACATGATTTTGTCACCCGTAATTGTATTTTGTCCCTCTTTGTTCTATACTCCGTAATATTATGTTTTACGTACTTTGATCAACTGCATGGGACACTTAATTAAAATGGATTCAGGAGGAATAAACAATTAAACACATCATAGAAGTTTCCAAGATTCCTAATTTAATCCACATATGTAATTCAATTGAATACTACTTAATTACTAATTTACACATGAAGCTGGGAGATATTGGCAGTCTGGCATATATACTGCATTGTTACGTTGGATCATTTATATATGCTTGTCTGTTTGCATTAGTATATGACTGTAATAATAAATACTGTACATTTAATATCTAGATTAGTATATATCCACTATCCATCTAGCTATAGTGTAAACCTAGTGATATGTTAGAGTTAATAACTTTCTCTATCCTTGTAACTAAGATAAGTACATTCCTAACACAAAGTCTCGTTTTTTAATTTGTTGGCCGGTGCTTTTATTTTATTTCAACTCAAATAAATTTAAAAGAACTACGGTACTAATTATAAAATGTGGTAAGAAACGCGGCAAGGAAATGTATGATAGAACTATTTGAAAGAACAAATAGAAAATGGAACATCATTATATTGTTATAAATTGATACAATTGACAATGCAAACAATTTCTAAAAAGTGGCCTGGCGAACCATATTCCTCAGATGATACTCAAGATTGTGATAAGTGAATTAAAGATTTATTTAAATAAAAAGGAATGAAAGAATATGAGAATAAGGAGTGTATGACGAGAGTTCCAGAGACAAGGGAACAAAGTCAACTAAAACAGCAAAAAAAAAAAAAAATAATAATAAAGAAAAGAGTATGGAAACGTGGCTACAACGAGACATTCACGTGATGCCGTCACAACACAGGACCATGCAATGGGGCATGGGCCCACTGAGATATGGGTCTCACAACACCTATCATATGCTGTGAAGGATAAGGCCCTCTTGTAGTCTTGTGCCATTGCTCATTTTGCTTTGCCTATATATATTTGAATTTGGCTGACTGAATTTTAATTATTGATGTAGTTTTATTATTAATGGAGTATACAATTCAAACTAAAATTGTCTTCTGATGAAGCATTGATTATTTTTTCTACTTCCCTTCATATTATATTATTAATCGATGATTTTTAAAATGATAGAGGGGCCTAGGTTTAATTTGATGTGAATTTGATCTAAGTATAGGAAATGATAGATATAGCATTTATTGAAGTACAGAGCAAGTATATAGGTGTGAACCAATTATAAGAATTTAAGCAACTATAATGAAAATTAGCCCCAAATGCAGTCACATGTAAATATAAAGTTTAAATATATTAGTGTCATGATGAATAATCAATTTTAAGATCCTCTGCAGCCGGAAATGAAGCTTCAACTAATTGAGCTATGGCCTATCCCTTTCTCTCATTCCGTTACAAAAATAAAACATAAATAAAAATAAAATAGAAAAAAGGGAGGAAAAATGGAGTTTTGTTATTAAAACTAATTCTTTTTTCTGATTTGGGCCTTAAGACTCCGTTGATACCTAGTTGGGACCGCAGTTCTTATTGGGCCTATGGTCTATTTAAACACACAAGTATTAAAAAAAGTAGCCTAACCGAGCTTGCGTTAGTAGCGAAATTCAATTACATATCAGGCCCAGAAGGCCAACGAGTGTCGCTGGATCCCAACCCCAAATCTCCAATAACGTTACAAATTTACATTCACTTTGGGCAACAAGCTTTATGCGGCTAGTTGTTTCCCATTTCATTTGGAAATTTTGTTTTTGTCAAATATTATTTTGTGATAAAAAGGGAGAATTCTTGGGTGGTTATTTAAGATTCGGCCACTAAAATTTAATTAATTAAATACATAATTTTAGCTCATCTACTTTTGGGATTAAGGTTCTGACTGATCAGTTGAAGCTCATCTATTGAAGTTAAATAAATTATTAGTAGTTTTAAAATATTGTACTATTTTCTATAAATGAAATTATAGTAAATACATTTTTTTCGTATTTTTTCATACTAATTGGTAAGAAAAAAAATGGTATCAAACTATCTTTAACTTATCGTGTATGATATTGATGGAGATGCCAATTCTACATTTATAAATGATTAAATTTTGTTTAGCTTCATAACTAAAACAAATCAAAAGATCCTTCATCTTTATCAATTGCATAGAACAACAATGTAAACAAAAGGATAATCATTAATATTACGTTTTGGTAGTTTTGACATATTAGGATATTATTTTATTTGCTTTGTTTTGTCTGACTAGTTATGATCTTTATGATAGACATAAAGCTTTTGTTAATGATTGGAAGCCATTTTTTTCCTAGAAAAGTGCACAAAAATAAATTGAGATACTCCACAGTTGTGTTTGACTTACATCAAATGGAATAATATACAGGTAAAGTTATCATCTCAATGTTTTGGAGTCACTTGACTTCAGCAGCAATGCAACAATTCAACCTACATATGTGATGCTAGGGATGTCAACCATTTGACATCTACTTCGTTGTCACAGTTCATTATAGAATGTGCTCATTCAAGTTACAGAATAAATACTGCATGCATCACAATTTTTTAATCATTTCTCTAATAAAATCATCTTAATGTCAAATAATATTTTTGGTTAGTAAAACACTAGTTAAAATTAAATTGAATTTTGGCTTAGTAAAACACTCCTTAAAATTGTCAAAAGCGTGTTAAGCAAAACCTTGCTTTTGTTTGTCATAAATTAAACTATTTGATCATAGAATTAATTGTCGAATTAGGCGCTGTTCTTTTGGATTTAAATTTTTGACAGTTCAATTTAATTTAGTTTAACTCTATTCAGTTTAGTTCAATTCATTTCAGCTCAATTCAATTCAATTCAATTCAGCTCAGCTGATCATCTCCATTATAATTAATACTCCATTTCAATCCATTTTAGTTTAACTTTTTTTTTCAGTCCAAAAGAACAAGGTCTTACTATTCAAAGATCGAATTAGTATTGTGAAGATAATGCGGAACTCCCCAAATTAAATATGAAAGCCCTAACGTTATACTCATATGAGTCTCGAGTATTTGAATATTACAATATAATTACAACAATGCCTTATATCATATTACTCTATTAAGTATAAATAAAATTTTAAGACCCCTTTAATAATTTGGTAATGATTAATTGATTAGACATTAGTCAGATCTTTTTTTACCAGCCATTTGACCCACGTCACTGACGAGCCAAAAACTGACTGAACAACTAGGTCTAGAATTTGACAAAAAGGGTATTTACTTGATAGCACACCAGAAACCTAAAATCTTTTATGTCCATATTCTGTTGGCTTTCATACCACTCAAGTCTTTTTAATGTTTGTTCAAAAATCAAAATTTGATGAATATATGAACGTCTTGTATTAAGATGAGTATCTTGAGCACATGATATGCTTTGCATATTCATAACTTCAATGCATGCAAATCACTTAATTAAACTCTTACTCATTGAAGGCTATTGGAATTTTTTTTCTCTTGACCTAAAAGTTACAAAGCATGCACGTAGTGTTTGGGCTTTAATATTGTGTCTTTTAGTTCTTGATTGTATGTCTAGAATATGGAATCATATTCAATGTAAAGTTTTTAAAACAAATGTTTCTTTAGCATTACTTGATTCTCATTATATGCTCAGTTTTAGATTCTTTTTGTTTAATCTTGTTGGTTCATCAATCATCATAAGATAATGCTAAGTGACCAGCCATGGACCAATTGAAGGAACAAAGTAAAAGGAAAGCGATAGAAGCCCCCGTTGGAAAATCTAGTAGTTTTAAAGTTCTATTCCACATACAATTCACAATCTATAAATATATTATTATGCATGATAAGAGTATAATAACTAATCTTGGTCTTCAACCATTAGCTTAGGTTTTTGTTTGAGTCAGTTCTATAATATGGTATGACATTAAGTACGACATAAATGTTACGAGTTTGAATCACATCTACGTCTCTTAGAGTAAAATTATTAATCCTTGTGAAGAAAACGTGATAGTGTATATAAAGTATTCATGGGCCCCATTCGAGTAGCACACTTATACTTGCATGTTCATTGTGCAGTTAGTGCTGCTATTGTACATTGACCATAATTGGTGCTATCAAGTCAATGATTTCTAGTGTAAAATTACATACTTTATACTCCCTCCGTACCCTATTTTTCTTTACATATGTTGTTTTGGTATGTTCCATATTTTTCTTTACCAAACAACTTTTTTAAGTTATAATAATTGTTTATTAAGATGGACCTCACACATCACCCACTATTAGTTGTAAGTTGTTTCTCTTCCATCAACTATTACCCCAATTTGACCTCAATACTATTATTAATTTATTATATCATATACTATAATAAAAAGGTGAATAGTGAGTATATAATTTGAACTTATGTTTGTGTTACTTGTAAGAGTTATATATCCACAAATTGGAAAAGTATAAGTTGATTTTTTTTACACCATTTTTTTAGTTGCAAGGTTATTTTTTGTGAGAGATAGAATATTTAAAAGTTACAACTAAAATAACGGAAATAATATATGTTTTAAAAACTTATCAATTGGTTTTGCATAGGAACCTCAATGTTCTTGTAATTTAATAAAATAAAATAATAAAAAAAATACAAAAGGGAGGTTTCAATCGTTGTTGGTTAGCTTAAGTCGTGTTGTCTATTTAAGGTGGGGTTAAGGTTTGTGGGTAAGTTTAGGCAGATGCGTGGGCTATGTTGGGCAAAGCAAAAAGATGGTTGGCTACTTGGCTGTTGGCTGAGTATAAAGTGTAAATTAATCACATGTTGTAGGATTTTAGTACTCCGTACATCGAGAAGAAAGCTTATTATGTTGGAGAAATGTTTGTCACAATTTACAGATCAGAGATGTATATTATTGAATGAGTTGTGTTTAATTTGTTTTAATCCAAAAAAGAGGTTGCGTTTATACCCCTTTCCCTTGCTTCCTTTCTGGCTGGATAATAAGTGTTGCATGAATGCATGATTGATGAGCTACCAATCAGTTGAGGCTGTCTTTTTAAAATAGAAATCTACGTGTACAGTAATTTTCCTATTTTTGGACTTGAAATGAAAAATAGCATAGGATAAAGTTACAGGATGATTTTTATGGAAATTGATTGAATTTGCTACGCCTATAACCTTATAGTTCATACTATTCGGTGCAAAAGCAAAATCAATTTTAAACCAGCCTTTTTTTACTACGTATGTCAGATAATAAGACTGTCAAGTTTAGCATATGTTTTGGTGTTCATACTATATGTGACCATACTCTAATAATTCTCTAAAATTTGTAATGCTCATAAGTCAATAAAAACGGCCTATTAATGTAACGTTGTTGATCCACTCCCACTCTCGACAATAGTTCGTATTATTTAGTTTAAGCTAATTTAACCTAATTAAGGAGAGTACCAAACATTATGTTAGTGCTTTGTTAATACATACACGACCCTTTCAATATTCTTAATATTAATTAGTATAAGTGAGAAAAAGTGTAGGGTGAAAGCTTTAATTATTGACAATATATGGTGAAGAAAAGTAAAAAAGAATTCAATAATACTGGTATTTCAGATTGAAATACTTAAACTCAGGGTCTGTCTACTTCAGCTTAAAATCCGTTCAGTTCAATTCAGTTCAGTTCAGCTCTTCTCTTATTTTGCTATTCACTAATCATTCATTAAAAACTTTCAGTTCAGTTCAGCTCAGCTCATTTTAGTTCAGCTGAAGTAAACAGACCCTCAAAGAGGGAAAAAAAGGTGTTGCCCACATAAAAAAGGGAAATCAAGATGCTGTAAAAATGTGGATCAAAATATTGACATCCATTAGGTGACAAATAATATATCCAGATTGTAGTAATCCTAATTGAAATTGCATTCTAGCTATAGAGAGAAGTTACTTTGCTTAATATCACTTACGGACTATTCAGTAAAGTACTAATATATAGTATTCCAATTTCTAAACGGGAAAAACTTTTAAAAACACGAGTATAGTATGTTAATCTGGAGTGTCTTGACTCTTAGCCATTTGTAGGAATGAGATTGTTTTACTAGAAATTAAAAACAGAGTCAAAACTTATAACGTAAAGCCATACAAATATACTCACAATCATATAGTAGTAGTTAACTTAATTAGAAACAAGACAGGATTACAAGACTACAGCTCTACAGTAGTAGTAGATGGAGAGTGGAAGTGGAACTACTACAAGTACTATCATTAAGGGTCTGTTTACTTCAGTTGAAAATAGCTGAATTGAATTGAATTGAGCTGACTGAAATTTTTTTATAAAGGATTAATAAATAGCAAAATAAGAGAAGAGCTGAGCTGAACTGAACAGAACAGATTTTAAGCTGAAGGAAACAGACCCTAACATTAACAAACAATCAAACATTGAGTATTAAATAGAAATTTACTACTCCACTAAAATAAAAATATCTACTCCTAAATCCTAATAAGAAACTAGGATTACTAGATTATATTTTATGTAAGGTAAAAGAAAAAAAAAAAAAAAAAACAGGACAAAACAATTTAACTGCAAGCTAAGCAGGAAAATTGCATATTTGAAACATAGAAAAAGATAGGTCATGAAGGTAATCCTAAAAACCTGTCTTTATATCTTATTTCATCCCCTTCACACTTATTATTTACTACTCGTACTACTACACTCTACTTTAGACATACCTGCAAAACACAAACACAAACACCAAATCTATGTTTGAAAGTTAGCCCAGAGTTTTTCTATTTTTCTATATGTTTGGTTAAAACAAGAAACATAATCTTTGTCTATTTTTGACCTCATATTAATATTATTATTACTCATGTCTCTTTAACCCAAACACGTACTACTCAGCCTTTTCCATTTTCCAGTCTTTTTTTTTTTTTTTTATCAGTTTTCCATTGACATATTACTTTCACATACAATTATTTTACTTCTTTGTTTCTTCTTCGATCTCCTTTTTAATTTCCAAACCAAAAAAAAAGTTGAAGCGTCAATTTCGTCGATTCGTTTTGTTCCAAAAATATTTCAATTGGATCGTCTCCCTATGTTTCAGTCATCTACCTCGCTACTCGTACTATCTCTTCCTTAGTATGGTCTTTTTCTTTCTCTGATCATTTTTCTCTTCATTTCCTCTTTTGCAACACCCATCTTTTTTTTTTATTTTATTTTTTTTATCTTACTTCATATTTTTTTCAACTTTATATTAGCAAAAATATAAAATAAAAAGGATGATGCAATTTACTGATTTCCCAAAAATACCAACACCAACCCAAATTTCTCTGTATCAAACTACTAATAGTACCATGATGAACAAAATTAGACCTTGGCCTTGTTTCCCTACTTCTAAACCAATGTTATCTTCTTCTTCTTACAATAATAATCATAATTTAGGAGATGCTAATTGCATGGAACAACTTCTAGTACACTGTGCTGAAGCTATTGAAAACAATGACGCAACACCTGCTCAACAAATCCTTTGGGTCCTCAACAACATTGCCCCCCCTGACGGCGACTCTAACCAACGCTTAACCTGCGCTTTTCTCAGGGCTCTTATTCTCCGTGCTTCGATTACGCCTTCTTGCAAAATCATTCTCAATACCAGTTCTACTATAACTGCTACTGCTACGACTATGGCTACTGCTAGTGTTGATCCTAGTAGTGTTAGTCGTGCAATAGCATGTGGTTTTAACCAGATGATTCACAAATTTTCATTACTTGACTTGGCTAACTTTGTCCACCTGACTCCATGGCATAGGTTTGGGTTCACTGCGGCTAACTCGGTTATTCTGGAAGCTATTGAGGGTCACACTGCGGTCCATATAGTGGACCTGAGTGTGACCCGCTGCATGCAAATCCCGACTCTAATAGACGCGATTGCCTCCCGTTACCAAGGGAGGCAACCCCCCACGGTTAGACTAACTGTGGGGGCGTTTACTCAACAGTTTCCCCCCATGTTTGATTTTGTTTCGTACGATGATCTTGGTAATAAGCTCATCAACTTTGCCCGCTCTAGGGGGGTAGTGCTCGAGTTTAAGGCAGTCCCCACCACCCCCTCGGATGGGTTTGCCTCAGTCCTTGACGAGGTTAGGACTAGGCAACAACAAATGAGGTTTCTATATCGTCATCATAATGAAGAATTATTAATAGAAGATGAAGAGGCTTTACTGATAAATTGCCAAATGGCTTTGCATTACCTTAGTCATGTGGAGCTAGAGGGGACGATGATGTCAACGAGATCAATGTTTTTAAAGGGGTTACGTAGTTTGGAACCAACCATGGTTGTGGTGGTGGAGGAAGACGTTGATTTTACGTGGAATAGTATGGTAGGGAGGTTGAAATCAGCGTATAATTATTTTTGGATACCGTTTGATACAGTGGACACTTTTCTGCCTAAGGGAAGTAAGCAAAGGGAGTGGTATGAGGCTGATATCTGTTGGAAGATTGAGAATGTGATATGTCATGAAGGTGGTCACAGGGTAGAAAGGCAGGAGCCTAGGGCAAGGTGGGCCCAGCGAATGATCCTGGCCGAGTTTCGGCCTGTTGGATTTGTGGAGGAGGCGGTGGCGGAAGTGAAGGCTATGCTTGAGGAACATGCTACGGGTTGGGGATCAAAGAAGGAAGATGAGGATCTCATGCTAACTTGGAAAGGTCATAATGTTGTGTTTGCTACTGCTTTGATACCATCTTAGTTGAGTAATGTACTAATGTACTCATACTGGTCATTACGTTAGTAATCAATGATTTTTGTTAGCTTTCTACTGTATTAATCATTCTAGCTTTTGGCTTAGTGATGATGATGCTATTACATTAGCTTAGAGTAGTTGGATCGTTTAAAAAAGGTCTTTGATTGTGCCTGCTTGTTTAATCTGTTTTATTCACTTGATTTTAGATATCGTAAATCTAACATCTTATAGTACATTATTCGCATTTGGCAATTATTTTTTAATATAATATCATTCGATCAATGTTGATACTATATTACTACCTCTATAAGTGATTAGTTGCAACAAAGAAATAATATTTGTGAGTATTAAAAAAAATAGTTTAATTTGTTTCAACTAATCGTTTACGGAGGTAGTATTATATAAATCATGATGTATGCATCACTAGAAAGTCACATGCTACTTCTTTTATTATTGGTTGCCAATTTAACAAAATTAGTGAAATCTAATCATGCCTAAATGGAGAATAAAGTATTAGACCTAGACCCTTTATGTATGGCTAATAGTAGTACACTACTACTGAGCAGTATAAACAAGCAATCTTGTTGCACCAAAAAAAAAAAAAATCTTGTAGAAGTATATTGACAAAGAAAAAAGGGTCAACTTGGGAGAAAACAAAGGGAGTAAGCTAAGAAAGGTATGTTGTATGTAGCCAGTGTCATCCCATAGACCATAGTACATGACAACCAGATGAAGGTAAGATTTATAATAATTACTAAATCGTACAAAGCAGTAGATGTGTTCAATAATCAATGCCCAACTTACAAGGGCAAGTATCATTCACTTTTTACTTGCAAATGTTCCAATTTGAGTCACATCAGTCAGAATCTAGGATACAAATATTCAAATGACTACTAAATTCCGCGGCAAAATTTGCTTTTCTAGACCAACAACAACACTTGGCAACTGCCTTAACTTCTCTCCCTTAGCTCAACAATTTGGAACGTTTGCCCTAACATTGAGCACGCTTTATTTTGTAGAATAGTTGCTCAAATTGAAAAACAAAAAAAGATAATAGCTTTACTTTATGAGTGGTGTGGTGGAAGATCATTACAATGACATTGTTCTCTTCATCTTATTTTTATTACTTATTGAATAAGATTAGTCATAAGGCCTTATTCTCCTCGTTCAATTTAGCAAAAATAAGTTCAGTTCAGCAAAAATAGTTAAGTTTCAATCTTTAATAAATTGTTAATGATTTAATTTCAGCAATAAGTTTAGTTCAACAGAAATAAGTTCAGATAAGTAAAAATAAGTTCAGTTCAGCAAAAATAAGTTTAGATTAATACTTATATATATAATACAGACTTGAGAGTCTGAGACTTACATAGCATTTATATATGGAACATATATGGAGTACTAAATATACACAAGTATATATGGTATGTTCGTTGTGTGTGCAAAGAAAAATGAGGTACAATCATAGCATAGTGGATGCAATAAAGGGATTGAGAAAGGTAAGAAATAAAGTCGGTAGAAAGCTTAGTGAGGTGGAAAAATGAGAAAGTATGTGAAAGAAACAAGCTGAGGGAGTTGTTGCGTGGAAATTTAGATTTGCCATAAACAAGTGAGACATAGAAGTTGACAAATAGAATTTCAATTTAGCTTTAATACTCCTCGTATTCGAATATTTGTTCTGTCATCGAATTCTCCAGTAGATTATTGTATAGAATCAATTTAAATTTCTTTTTGAAAAAGGGAAGCATTTTCATCCAGTATATACTTGTGGAAATTTATGCACTCGTAAAGGAAATATATGATGTAGAAATGAAGATGGACTGCGGACCACCAATCAAGTGTGGTAGGATTGTGGACAAACAAAAGACAAGCGGAGAGTAGGCTCTAAAGTTGCAAGTATTCGAAAGTAAGTTACTTACTTGGACGTAATGAGGAATGCAAATAATTGACAAAAGGAATTCAAAATATGACTTGTGTGCTATTACATACATTTGGTCATGTGCATGTCACCAATTTCAATTGCACTTGTCTTCAGTCCTTCATTTGGTTGAGCTTGAAGAGTTCAGGGTGAGTGTTAAGGGCTTAGGACAAGCATTGTGGAGATTAGCCTCAAAACAAACCCCACTAGTATGGTTCTAATTGAGAAAACCTAAAAACCACTAATAAATCGTTAATATTTTGAGATGGCATTAATTTAGACATATTAAATGATCAAATTGATCATGAGTTGACAAGCACATAATTATTTGCACATATGCACAACGCTAATTATAAAAGTGTGTGACAAAGTATGCATGAAAATATTATTGAAATTTGTATGACAGTACACAACTAGCGTAAAAGGAATGTGAGTTAAACCAATACTTACATATCGTCAAGTGCTCATTGAAATTGTGTCATGATGCATGTTACACAAAATTAAACTACTTTTGCAGGTTAGAGCAAGGTGGGGTACTACTTGTGTCATGTGTGATTCAAGCCAAAAACCCAAACCTGGACTACAATAGCCAGATACTCAGGTAACATATACAGCTCTATCACACTTGTGTGCTTTCCTATACTTCGTAGAATTTATTTTTACCATATTTCTATTTCAATTGCTTTATGACCTTACAAAATATACAACGTGTTCCATTATATATATATGAATCTTCCAAATTGAAATAACATATTTCAATCCTCCCATACTATTCTCACATAATCATTTTCAAGTGACTTGCCCATTTTTTCTCATTAACGTGCATGTTCGACCTACTTACTGTGTTAAAAAATAAAAAAACAAAAAAAAAAGATATTCTTTAACAAATTCTCTCTTTCTATTTTCCATAGCATCCATCAGAATAATAAAGGTAAAATAATTTAAAAATTGCAAGAAAATGTTTAAATTAATCACATGATCACATTAATTTTAAAGTATATAAAGTAGTTTCATGAAATATTACTTGGAGTCTTGGATGTTAGAGATATAGAGTAGTGCAGTGTTTTCTTGCACCCACCAAATGACCAAAAAGAAAATGAAAATCCAAAACATAGAACACAGTACAAATTAGTTCTAGTGTCTTGTCAGATGAAGCAACCCTCAATCTCCCATAACAACATCTCTATTTCTATAATAGTTCTAATCCTAGGATGGCGCAATAGTAACAACAAAAGTCAACTCACATAATAAGAGTTTGAATGTTTGACTTTTCCAACAATTTCTGACTTTAAAGTGAATGAATGACAACTTATGATTGGGCATTTGGGCTAACAGCCCACATCAAATAAACATATAACTTAGACATTTTAAGCTTTCTTTCCTTAATTAAAACTCGCACGTGTATTTTGACCACATTACGACTTTCCGAACATTCTTAGACTCTTTGTGCCCGAAAAAAATAAAATTACCCTAAAAATTTCCCCTTTTTCCCCTTCTTCGCTCTTCGAGTAATCGCGATTTCTTCAGCTCATCGAATTTCTGCATTCAATTTCATTGATTCAGGTTAGTGGATTCGAAAAGTTTCGATCTTTGTTCTGGAATTTAATTTTTAATTTTTGTTGTCGTTTTTTCGATCCCTAATTTTGGTACTTTATATGATTTCTAGGGTTTTGGGGTTTTGAAGTTTTTTGATCCAACTCCGGAATTTGCTTTCTTGGAATTTGGAATTTCGATTTGGTTCTTTGGTTGCTGAATTATGTGCTTAAATCATGTGAATTGAAGTTGAATTTGATTATAAAGCTTCAAATTTTGCTGGTGAGTCGTTTGTTCTGCTTGAATTTTGTGCGCAGTTAAGTGAATTTTCGTATTTAGAAATTAATTGGGATTTGAATGAAAAAGATTCAATTTTGAACTTAATTTTGATGTGGGTTTTGTTAAATTTTGTTTCCTGATACAGCAATTCTGGGTTAATTTGAGGATTCTGCTGCTCTTGCTCAATGGCTGATCCAATTGCAAAATTAGGGTTTTGGTTTTACAATTTCTGGTGATTGTTTCTAATTTAAGTGTGATATATGGTGTAAGTTAATTTAAGGGTTTTTAATTCTGATGGTTGTAAGTAATAAGGAGATCAAAATGCTGGGTAATCAGCATTTTACTAGAATTGATATACTGGAGATCAAAATTATGATAGGTAAGAAGATAGGAAGTCCGAGGGCGGAGAAGTATTTTGGTTTGTTGGATAGCTTTTTCGGCTTTAAGCTTAGTAAGTCGGAATTTGATAAGCTCTGCATTGCTGCGATTGGCCGGGAGAACCTCTGTCTGCACAACCGCCTTATTAAATCGATTCTGAAGAATGCTTGTCAGTCGAAGACGCCTCCTCCGAAGGGAAATACATTGGAGAAGCCTGTTGTTGATAAGGCTGCTAATGGGTACCAAAGAAGTTGCCTCCAATCTCTTTGTAGAGATGTTTTGCCTTCCTCCCCTCGAAAAGGGAGGACACCAGGTTTTCGTGATCGTAAGAGCAAGGATCGTCCAAGTCCGCTTGGGCCACATGGGAAGCCCAATGCTGTTGTGTGTGAAGATTTGGGCCAAAAGACTCTAGAGCAACAAAGTGCTACGGAGTTGCTATCTTTAGGTAGCAGGCCTATTGAAGTCAACTCAGTGGAAGATGGGGAAGAGGTTGATCAGGCTGCTATAAGCCCAGGGATTAACAGCTGGAGTCCTGTCACGCCACCTCTTGGAATCCCGTGGAATGGGAAAGGAAACCGGAAAGTTCTCAGTAGTTTATTATCCTCTGCTGTTAACGTTGAAACTTGTCAAGGAATTGGTGAGCTGCCTAACACAAGCTCTTTAAGGAAGCGTTTGGAGCAGAAGTTGGAAAAAGAAGGCTTGAAAACTTCCCTTGATTGCGTGAATTTGCTGAACAATGGATTGGACATTTATCTCAAAAGGCTGATAAAGTCCTCGCTAGAACTTACTAATTCAAGGATGAGAAATAAACGGCCAATAATGGGTGGTGAAAGTGCCCATGGCCAAAATGGAGTTTGGCCCGTAAGACCCGGTCCACCGGTATGTCCTCCCGTATCCTTGGTGGACTTTGGGACTGCAATGGAGTTGAATCCACAACTACTTGGGGAAGATTGGTCAATACACCTTGAAAGGGCTCGTCTTCGAGAGTTTGAAAGTGCATTTAGTGAGTAGTTTGGAGGAGGTATAGTGGGGTAAAGTATGATTTGATAGGAAGGAGGTGCTACTTTGTTGATAGAATAACCTCTAACATTGTTTTAAACCTCGGTATTTAACCAATGTAAAATTGCTGGGAATTTTGGGTTAAACTCATTCCATTGTACATACATCCATATCCTGGGTATGTAGCAGGAGAAATGTTGGGGTTTACAGAGATATAAATAGAAGGGAAAAGCCATTGTAAGATTTTTGGTATGATTATTATTTCAAGCTTTCTGAATAATACAAGTGTTCAGTTAATCCCATCTTTTTTGTTCAATGCTGTGTACAGTTTTTATTCTTGTTTAAAAAATTTACGAGTCAAGAAATAAATAAATGTTCTATATGTCAATTGCAGAATCGAAAACTATGTTGATCTTGAAGCTTCTTCTGTATAAATCAGTATTTTGTAAGTCACAAATACTGCGTATAATTCTACACAACTTTTCGAACGAGCAACACAATAACTTTGAAGTAGTGAGTTGCAAGTTGAAATAGTTAATCAATGTGCAAAATTCTATTGCAAAACAAATAAAAAGAAACTGCAGACAAACTGTAAAACCAGCAATTATGAAACAAAAATTACGGAGTGCAATATTATATATGCATTACATAGTAGCTACTAGATGGAATTCCGTATGACACTTTCTTATCAAAGAAGTGATCAGTGGATGTATCTCACATCTGCAGATGTTCATGGTTCACCAGGGCCAACTCCAATCACGTTGCATTCCTGCCATATCATTTTCAGGCAACAAAGTCAAACAGTATAGTCTGATAAAACAATGCATAAGTTTTAGGAAGGTCGGTTTATCACTTCATTTTTTATTCGTATATACTATTTTATTTTGTAAAGATTGAAACTGTAACACGAAACTGGACATTGCAGAGAGTCAATGACTTGAAAACATAATGCAAAGTATTGTTGGAGAGGCGACATTTTTGGCCAGAACAGAACAGTTTGGAAGTCAGAATCCAAATAGGCTGCCATTTTATTCTTAAAAAGTAAAAGAGATTATTCTCCTATTCCGCAAACACGGAAAAAAACTTATTACTGGGAAAGGGTGAAGCTGAGATAAGGATGATGGCTTTCCAGATGTGATATGTCAAAACTCCAACTCTCCAGAACAATTCTGTTTGGTAGACATAAAATCCGGAGTAATTGGGAATGGAGGTTCCTATGTTGCCTACATGTATCAGAATATATATGATGAAATTTGTAGATTGGAATCGATATAATAAGTCTTTGGGAAAGTTCAAATATAAGGAAGTTTCTTTATGCGATGGATAAGCTTTTACCAATGTTTTGAAATCTGTTTTGTTAGTTAAGGTTGTGCTGGTTAATGTCGACTGTTGTGCAGGATATTCCAAACATATCAAAGTTTTCAGAGCCAATTAAGATATTGGTATTTTCATTATTTTGTTATTCATCTGTCTATGTATCATAAGTGCGTATGTTGGATCCTCAACACGGCCTCATGGTTATACAAACTTGAATTGATATCTGATATAGGAACGGAAACTATTTTGGTTTCTGTTAAAATGTTAACTACCACACCAACTCAAAATACATAGCTAATAATCTAACATGTATGATCAAATCTATTATTACTCTTTATGGTATTTAATCTGCGTAAACGAAAGCATACAAACAAAAAAAAATTGTATTTCTAACAACAAATTAGATTGCAGAACATCATTACCATATTTGTACAGTCTTTGGAATTGACAATGAGAGCTTCTCTTCGAAATCTTGCAGATTCTACAACTCCAGGCATAATTATAAGCGACACCAACAATGTCATCCACAGCACAATCAACAATTGGGATCTCCAAGATTCATACACATTATTTCTCATTTTCAATTGTATATTAAAGCAGAGTGCTGATCAAATTTATGATTTATTTTCTTCTTAGAGTTTTTTTTTTTTTTGGATATGTTATGAAGTAATCTTATAACAAAGCTTAGATATTGCTTTTTGACGAAGCATTAGAGAGTAAGATAGGAGGTGGTAGTTTGAGATCGTGCTGCACATGTTGTTTGGGTTTGTGTGACCATTTTGATAATTAACCCTGAATTTGCTTCCAAAAAATCTAGAAAATTAAGTACGATGACAGATTAGTTGCCTTGTGGAATCTGTAGGAGAATGCGCCGTTTGTTTATTTTGTCCTTAATCGATATTCCATTAGTTTTAATCTCACTTTATTTTTAAACCAAGAAAGAAAATGCAGTGAATATATAAGAAAATGTCAATTTTAGCCTTTGAAACAAATTTTATCCTTGAGATTATTGTTATTATTATTCATTTGTACAAAAATAATAAGATTAACATGTAAATACAATATCAAGAATTTTAGAAGACAAACACTCAATTACATATCCTTCTTAGGCACTATTAGTTAAATGCATCACATCTGACCCGAATATTGCCCTCAGTACCCGTCTTGACTCCAACACGGCCCAATCTAATCATGGCATGGGTGAAGGCCACATTGAAGCCTGTAGGATTTTGGGCCCAATCACTTACAGTGGGCTTTGATCTTGGGTCTTCATACAGTATTTGGTCTGATGTAAAAAGGCCCTTTCTTTTGACTAAATTCCTAAAGTAGATGTGATCAAATCTCATGGGTGTAGTTGGATCGATGCTAACTGCGACCCTTGGGTCCACATTTGGTGGGCACATTGCCTTTAATTGGGCCGCATATGGTGGGTATATCTTTGTGTCCGTTGGATTTTTGGCTGAGAAGTTGTACAGTCGATTTGAAAATTTGTCGCAGTGAGAGAATCCCAGAGTGTGAGCAGCTGCAACACATATTAAAAGAGATCATGTTAAGTTAGTAAATTGTTTTTGTTTTATAAAAAAAGTCAATATCTATAGTTGACTTGAGTAGTGCTCAAGCGTTGACCTTCAAGAATCATGACCATTGACCAAGTGGCCATGAGCTTAAGGGGTTGACTTACCAAGTTCCTATTTGTGAAGATAAAAATCAATGCTTATCATGGGGCGAGTACATTTTGATACTACATTCTACCCAAAAAGAAAACAAATATCTAGTGGAGAGTTTGAGCCAAGTAGCCAACATTAAAGAAAAACATGATATTTGAAGTGTTATATAAACGACAAAGTTAGTACATACATGGATAATGTAAAAGTCAAAGTGTTGCAACTAAAATAAGTAAACGTCGTTTGAAATCAACATGTCTACTTTAAGTTATCATCAAAGAGTATACATTCCGACAATTATATATATTACCTGAGAGAGCAATCATGTCGGTCTGGGAAAGGCCATGAGCAGCGAACATAGAATTAAGTTGATCCAAATGAAAGTTTGGATGAGGCAAACTCCCTTCTACACTTTCAGCTGTTGATACTAATCCATCTCTTCTTCCCAATTCCACGTGATAAAACGGTCCACCGGCCTATACAATTGAAAATTGGAATATTGCACGTCAAAAACTAATTAAGAGTACTATTTTAAGTAACTCTTAATTTGGTGATCACCTATAATGCTTACCAGTCTAACAACATCGCGAGTAGCAATGGCAAGAATATCAGCACACGAAACTGTATTGTTACACCCTGGAATTGCATCAACAGCCTCCTTAGCTTTGATGACGGTGTCAAATCCATCTCCGGCCAATGACAAGTTGTCCGGATGATCCTTTTCTGCTTTGTTGCTCGGAGTTGACTGTATCATCACTGAAGCATCACAACCCTATAACAACCATTAATAATTAGATTATTATTAGCATCAATATGAAACAGAACTATACATAGAATCCATCCAACAGGGGCATGTAACATACATGGACCATGCAATCATGGAAGAAGAGGCGAAGAGTGGCAGGAATGGTGATGATTGTCTGATCGAATTTCTTCCGAACAGCCTTCTTCACAATTTTCTCGACCTTAGGGCAGGTATCAGCATAGAAGTTTTGTTTAAGTTGAGCATTTGCTAATTCAGGAACCAACCATATACTAATTAGCACTACAAGCATCAGATGTAATCGTTTCATGCTCAAGTACGTGAATTAATTGAAGAATAGTGTGATGTGTACCTCAGTATAAACAACTAGTTAGTGTAGAGTAGTAATTCAAATTTTATTGTTTAATTTATACGTGGAATTGCAGAGTGTGGTGTGTTAATTTTAGAATGTGTATTGATGTGTGCATATATATAGAGTATACACAGGGTGCTCAAAGGTTCTAAAATGCTTCCCTGTGAGCTGTTTTTCTGTATAGTGTATGTCTATCATAATAATTCTTTATTTTATACGTATATTACACATGCTAACTTGCACATACAAGGTGCATGCCTTTCAAGTATCAAGCTCCTCCTAGCTAATTAGTCCTAAGCAAAGTCTACAGTCTTATAAAATACAAGTATATACGACATATATGAATTTACGCTATTAAGCATTTTACATGATTCAATTTTCTAAGAACACGTACTCCATATGATGTAAGATCAATTTTCAATTCGTTAAAAGTAAATACTCATTAGTATCGAGGCAACGAATAAATGAATAACCGAGCGAAAAAATTATGTACACAGTACTTAGTATTTCAAGCTAGGAACTAACATGCATCAAACATCAAATATTTTAATATAGGTACATTTTTATTAGTTTTTCATCTAACTAGACAAATTGATAGATATGTTTTACTCGGTACTAATTATAATATATAGAATGTATTACTAGGTAAGAAATTTTTTTCTAAACATAAGAAACAAAAATACTTGATCATTTAATAATTAAGCCAAATAACTATGAGAAGATGATCAATTATTAGTAATTCATGTTTAAGTTTTTGACTTTGATTAAGAAGTTGATGATTATTGACCGAAACAATATTGAGTAATTGACTTTTCAGATATATACGATTAATCTGACTAAATATGGCTGTCATTAGTATGTAATTTATCTCAGAAAGATATAATCACATGTATAGCTCATGCAAGACTATAGACAAACCAAATTACTTGAGTTTTATTACTTCAACTTGCTCAAAATTTTTTTTATTAAAAACACGTTCATATAATAAGTACTCATAACTAAACATTTATACTGTTTTAGTTCATGTTTTAGCACGTTTAGTCAGGTTTCTTCGTGTAAATTGTAAGCTTCTCTAGATTTAAAATAACTTGTTACGAAACAAATGAATTGAACAAGTCTTTCACTTTAACAATAAGGTTAATCTACGTTGTATTAATGCTATGAATCCTATGACTTCGTCAACAAGTTTATGCTTGTTCTGTCATCGCATGTGACATTAACATTGTTTTTATATCCTTGAGTTGAATGTTAAAGCATGTAATATACAAGCAAGTAGAAATAAAAGTTTAAGTCCTATATTTATTAAAGATGACTAATTCACTCTATGCTGCTTGGATTTGATAACATTGTATATATGTTACCCAATCAAGCCATAGACTGTAATTAGACTATATCTATTATAAAAAAAAAAAAAAAAAAAAAAAAAAAAAAAAAAAAAAAAAAAAAAAAAA